>JAQBSW010001536.1:0-130234 GCA_029291075.1 Eudiplozoon nipponicum
GTGATACAGTAATGGAAATTTGTGAATTCTCCTCAATGATAAATATATAGTTCATATATGTTTATATAAATAAACGACCATTGGTTGTGCGGGTGCTGATAAAAACTACTTTGATCAAGGTAGCAATCTTGATATAAACAGCTGACCCATTATTTACATACATGTTTCATTATAAAGTAGGGATTGTATAGTGTGGAAAAGATAATTCATCTGGTAGACCGGTATCGTCCATATTGTAAACATTATCAAGTACTTTACTTTACTTTACTTTACTGCGGCTGACTCCTTTTGGAGGATAAGCCGGCTCCATATTTCATGGAGTTTCTTGGGAATTTGGTACAAGTGGTGTCCCCTCACCACTCGGCTTTTTGATCGAGGACGCACCTCTAGCCTTTGCACATCCAAGCGCAGTCTGCAAGGCAGCAGTAAGTTGCATGGTTGCCGGTGGCTGTTGAGAGCTCATTCGCCATTCGGAAGTACGGGGTACTGTCCAGGAGTCCATGTAATCCTGTGGCTGTTGAACCCTTTTGTGGCGGGGAACACACACCGAGTCATGGTGCCGTCGTCGGGCTCATGTGGTATTTTATAGGAGATCCGATTGCCGGTCGGAGATCCACCACGCCCTGGTGACACCACCGCCATAGCCCCGTTAGCCCATGTACGATCGGCCATCGAAACATGGTTGACAAGTACTATCCAGAATTTACCGCGGATAGGGCTCAAAACTGAGCGCGTCTGCTACGAAATCTGTTGCTTTAACCACTAAGCCACCCTGTTGCACACTACACAAAATTTGTAGTTATATACTAGCTAATGTTTCTTGATTAGCTAGTCCATTTTGTTGAGCTTATGTGGCATCTTTTTAGACCTAAAGTTCCAACTCAACACCCTCAATCTGTTATTATAGAACATAAATCACGCCACCTGTGGAAATGGTATTGAATTAAACATTCATCTAATTAAACGAACATTATTTGTGCAACTGATTGATTGAAAAACAAATTTCGAAGAAGACCTGCTTATGTTCGAGCCCTGTCTGTTTTATAATGAATGATTGGGAGTGGTTAGTTGAAACTTTGGATCTAAAGGGATGCCGTACACTACACCTGAAGAAAATGCTAGCTAAGATATAATAAAAATTATATAATTGAAAACTGTGTAGTGAGTTACAAGGTGGCAACATATTCCGAAGCAGATGTACTCAGGTTCCAGCACTGCCCGCGGCAAATTCTGGACGGTGCGTAATTAGTTCCAAATAAGAACGAAGCTGGTCTACTGGATGAATTACTTTATTTACATTATAAAATGCTTAGTTTATACCGACAAATTTATGTACATTATTGGAAAGGTGTTTATATCAAAATTGCTACCTCGATTTAATTAATTGTTATCACAGCCCGTGTAACCATTGTTCATTTAAAAGTATAGATTATCGTGGATGCTCGAAACGCGTCAGTTCAAGTGACTGACTGTAGTTTTGCTATTGTGCGATATATTAGTTTTATTGGGATAGGTGTTTATCTCAAACATAATTTAAATAATTGTTATCACCAGTTATGCCATCAATGTTTATTAAATTTTGTGACTGATGCAATATGGCGAAATCGGTAAACATTCTAAGTTTGTGACTGCACGGAAATTGTACGGGCGATATTTCCAATCATGTTCAATTTATACAAGTCTATTTGGAGGTAAGATCCGGATTTTTGAGTTCAGCTAGATGTTTCGTCACCGTGCTCTAACTTTAACCATAAATATTTAAAACGCGTCAGTAAATGCGGCTTGTGGTAATTTTGCATTTTTGTGCTAAGTAGTAAATTAAATTGGATTAATTTATATTGGAAATCAGGAAGCTGTATTTGAATAATTATTATAGAACTTAGCGCAAGAAAATGACTACTTATTTTTAAATTATTGAGAATTTCGTTTTTATCAAAGGTCTTATACATAAAGTTTATGGTTGAAAGATGATTGATTTATAAAACATGGCTTCAATGTTAATAGGTTAAGCGATATTAATCATAGGAACTGCTAGTGAGGCTCAACCCTCGACTAAATTCACCGTCGGTAGTCACTTAAGCCACTATAACACTATGCCTCAATTTTAGTTCTAACAAGTACTGTCATGTTGTCCAGTCAGGAATAAACTATAACCTATCAGTAGACTTGCCCTTCACTCTATGCTTTGTTGATTTATTTGTCCATTGAGCGATGGCTTAATTTAAAAAATAACCAATTATACTTCACGTATATAACTAATTGCGTTCATTTCATAAGAGTAAAAAATCTACCGTGGTTATTTGTCAACAGCAGTATTTAGGTTGATCACAACCAATTTGTACTGCTACGTTAAAAGAAATGTTATCAGCACAATAGTGACATAATGCCTTAATGTTTATCACATTTAACGACAATGCTTTTACGATTGTTGTTCTTTCATGGCACAAAACGTTTATTACCCGATATGATATATATGTCAATTTTTAAATGTGAAAAGTTTTTTATCAATATATCATCATTAATAATAATAATATGTAATACACACTATTATTATTATTATTATTATTATTATATTATTATAATTACTTATTCTTTGTTTCGATTCCAATAAAGCAGTTGAGAAGATGGAGTGTAAACGCTTCTGTGTCATTTTGAATATATTTTTAAATTCCTATCAAGTTATTAATTTTTTGTTTATCTAAAAAATAAATATTGCCATAGGTAAATATGTGCCGATGAAGTGAACATTTAATTTATTCTATCAATATATAAAATGCCCAAAACCTATAAATCAGAGTAAACACAGCTGACACTAACATTTTTTTCCACTTATTTTATCGTTCTTTCAATCATATTAGCCAACGAAACCGGTATAGCTTGAAATAAATGTACACTGCGAATTGACCGCATCGCTGTTCCTGATTGTGCGAATGGTGTTTCGTTCGTGGTTGTAGTTTTACTGGAAACGATAGGGCATCTAGAGCTGACGGTTTATATGTTGGCGAGGATAATTGAGGTAGGTTAGGCGTTGTTAGATATGATGGGAATGTGGCTTTACTCGTGGAGATGGTTTTTGTTGTGCTTTCATAAGGTGTACCCTTTTTGATGCTGGTAAAACTAATGTAATCAATGGTGATTTCTATGCTGTTGGTTCTGTTTCGATTGTGGTTTAGCTCGTCCTAGAGGAGATAGTGGTGATGCTGGTAACGATTTTGGTGGGGTTGATATAGTTGATGGTGTTAATAGTTTTGTTGACTGCGATATTAGATGGGCTTTTGAAGGTAATTGACTTGGTGCTGTTAGTGAATGTGTGAATTGTGGTTAAGTTCCAGGTCATGGTGATTTTAACGAAAGATTTGTTTTTGGAGATGGGGATGAAAAATTCAGTAGAATTTGTGCATATATTCGGCTTGCAAATTTTGGTTCAAAGCATTTTTGTCACCACCAGCAAAAGCAATGTTTGTTTAATTACAATACATTTTTAAATTTTATGTCGCAAGATTTGACTTAATTAGTTGCTACATCCAACCTCGAAATGCAGGATCACTTAAGAGTAAAATTTGTCGTCAATGGTTGTTAGACTATGCATTTGTCTTTGCTATTTTTTATTTGCATGTAGAAAACTTAAGCTATTCACAAGTTCATGTTTCTTTTAAAGGCGTGGAAGTTCTAAACAACGCGATTGAATTGTTGCTACACATCCCCGAGTGTCAATGGCAACACTGCTTTCTATTGATATCACCGTCGAAGATTTCCGTTGTCGTTGAAACTTCTGTAAGTATGTGAAACTTTTGAACTGTTTTTCCAGATTCAAATCAAATTCGAGACATATCTTATAAAATTTCTTTTATGCTTTTCTGTTCATTTGGTACATTGCTTCTCGATTTAATCGCTCCTTTTTCCCCTCTTCCGTGTAACAAAACAATCTAAATCTACGTCGGCGCACGATGATATTATGGTGTGAATACTTTATATGATTTTACTGATTTTACTGATAATCAGGTAGACAGTGGTTGCGAATACCTCGTGTCGCAACACAAGGAAATGTTAGTTTATCTATTCTCTGTCGCGCAACATGATTTTTTAAGGTGTGAATTAATTTAATCAACACTGCTATAATTAACACCAGGTAACACCGCAGAGGAATCTTCCAGTATAATAAATTTATCCTTGTGTTGCGATACAAGTTGATTGCATCCACTGTCTAACTGATTATTCCATATACTTCGACTGCTTGTTGCTGAAGTCTTTTCAATGTAAAACACATAACACAAACAATTTGACAATCAATATGTCAAGTGAAAAATTTAGTTTAAACTGTCTCATTTATACTTATTGTCAGATCTCTTAATCATGACTGGTTTTTTTCACTAGGTAAGTGTATGTCAAATTGGTTTGTGTATGTGTCTGCATGTGTACACATATCGAAATAAAATTAGTAATTTAATAAGAAATACTGGCGACTCACTAGATAAGCGTACGTGTGCATGTGTTCTCGTTTGTTTTGGATTGAGGAGTAATCAATTACTGCACGTATACACTAATCCCAGTGAAATTACAGCGATTTAGCAACATCTGACGATTTACTAGATAAGCGTATGCCTCGTCTGTGTGTGTATGTGTGTGAGCATTTGATTAAAACTGAGATATAATCTGTTACATATAATTAGCGGCACGTGTATCAGTCATTCAAGTGAAACAAAATTGAAAAATCCCCAGTTATGCTTAAGAAATCTAACAATGAGTATATATTGGGCAGTTAAAACTAAATTTTCCACTTCACATATTGATTGTCAAATTATTTGTTTAATGTGCTTTCCATTGAAAAAGACTTCAGCAACAAGAAGTCGAAATATATTGAATAATCAGGTAGACAGTGGATGCAAACACTTCGTGTCGCAACACAGTGAAAAGTTAATTAATCTATTCCTTGTCGTGCAACATGTTTCTTGCCAGTGTTATGTTAAATTTTATTAGAAATTTGTACGACGAAAAAACCGAGCGTCATGCCTTTTAAAGTAATAATTCTGAAAATAAGCAATCGTGATTGATTTCGCGAATTTATGCTGATTAAAATGTTGTTTATCCTACTATGCAGACACTCAAGCCTTATTTTTTCATCACCATCTTCCACACGTTTTCACTCACTCATTTGTTCTTGCAACCGATCTCCTCGTGGTTCTCGAATAACAACTTACTTCAATTGGTGTATCAATTTACTTTTTTTAAATCTTTTATTAACCAATTCGTTTAATGCTCAATTTGTTTGCTGTACTAGATGAAATGTGTATTTGCAAATGTCAGTCATTTTCGATCATGTTTAACGGTTAAAATGCACTCAAACTAACTTGTTTCTAATAGCAGCTGACCCACACAATTGCAGATCTCATGTGCCACTGATTAAATTACTTGGTACTGTGCCAAAATGTTGATATATTATTCGGCCCGAAACTGTGGTGCGACTAATATTTTCATATCTGAGACCTGAAATAAATATTTATTTTTGTATTAATTATTTCTTAATAGAAAAAAATTAGTTTAAATCGAACTAGATGATTAAGCAATAGTCAGCTTGAATAAAGTGTATTATAACATGAAAAATTGAATATGTGATCTAGTATTCTATTACAGTCCATATGTAACCATAAATATTACGAACTATAATGAATCCGAACTGCATCAGCCGTCTCGCAGTATGAAAGTAGTCGCCTTATCTGCTGATTTATGCAAGGTCAATAAGTGAATTCCAGCTACTGCAGACATCATCATTTCTGATTCTGCATTTTGTCCTTAACTTTCCTCTGCATAATCTAATAATTACGCTCCTTCAGGTGCTTTAAATATGGTGGATATTTATTGAACACCTAATCGAAAATAGTCAAAGTAAAACAGCATTAATTGAAACCTATGATAGGTTTTAACATCAGTGCTTTTAATATGCAGACATTGAAACAAATTTGGCAACAAAAATATCTAGCACGTGTGTTGGACCAATTAGATATTGATATATGCCATGTATCTACTAATAGAATACAGGATCCCAAGTGTATTAAGGAACTTTCTGCACTGTCCTTATTTAAGCGTTGTTAGCTTCGAAATTCTGGCACCACAGAATTTTCTTATACCGAACAATGGAAGGGTGGCAATGTCCTTAGTTCAAGAGCTGAAGCTTGTTTAACGGACTGGATCCCCGTAAACAGTCGACTTTGTTCGGCACGATTAACGACACCTACAAAGTCAATGCCCTAATCCTTAATCAATATTGTCTTTTCTTTTTATTAACACATGCCCAATCGATTGCATCACAGACGACAGCAAGGACGCTTTCTACTCCGACATTGGTTTTTTGCTAAGTAAATTAAGGATTTTCAAATATAATCTTAGTTATGAATGTCATCGATGCTCAAGTTGGAAGCTTAAGCGACGGGGAATTTCATCTGTGTGGCAGGTGCACATTAAGCGCAATGCGTAATAACAAGGATAAACTATTTAACAATAATTGATTGTGCGGGTGGTGGTAACAATTCTTTAAATCAAGTTTGTGAGCTTAGGTAAACACTATCTGATTAGAGCATTAGTCGCCGAATTAACGTATCGAAAACTACCGTTAATCGACTAACGGGTAGCTTGAACTTGATGATCAATATCAGAGTACGACGGCAACCGACCAGAGAACCGCATTGTTATATACGAAAGTAAAATTAGATATGCGGCTCTCACCTCTAGTAGTCTTGCATACAATTATATATGCAATGCGGTTTGATCCTCGCTAGGCAGTTTGCCGTCTTACTCTGATGATGATCATGGAAGATCGAAACGCGTCAGTGTGTTGCGACTGGCGGTAGCTTTGTTATGTTGTTCGACGACTGGTTAAATACAATGGGATTGATGTCTATAAAATGTTTGTGGAGATACCCGAAGTTTGTAGTCAAATTTCTGCTAACTCGGTTTATTATAGTACTCGTGTGCAATAAGACGCCAACTTAAGCACTGTCTATAGATGGATTAAGAACCCGTATTAGATCACAAAGTTTAAAGATGTGGAAGAAACGTTTGCATCAGGTAACATCCGAATGTTTTTCCAACTGATTTATGCAACTGGTCCAATACAATGATAGGTTGTCTGAATAGTTTAAAGATCAATTTACTTGACCACGTGCAACTGTCCCGATCCCTGAAAGTATGCTTGCATCAACAATGTGGAACTTTAATCCTTAACAAGCGGAATATTTAGAAATACGCTATGCATGTTTGTCTTGTAAAAATCGCAAAGCTGCAGGCCTCTGTGATCTACTTCCCACCTTGTTTAAAGTTGATATTGATAACATTTATAGGTCGTCGTCTTGTTTTCTTACTACATAGAACAAATATACCGTGCAGAATGCTTGGATTGAGTTGAAAATCATTACTACATTCAAAAATGGAAATCGGAATTCGTCTGATAACCATCACGGTATAAATCAGACCCACGTTGCATCTAGATTATTTTACACCATCTTAGTATTTTATGTGAATTAAATATGAGTGAAGAAATAGCCGGGTTTCATCCAGTATATGGTTATATACATAACATTTTACCGTAAGATAATTACATAGATTACACCATCTCACAATGTCTATCCTTCTAGACTTTAATGATGCATTTGACTTGATGGTCCAAAATGTTCTATTCGTTATTCTATTGAAAATATGTCTCTACACAAACACTGAAATGCCGTTTTTGTCGTCAAAATTGTCCACTTTCTCCATTTCTATATAACATTATTATAGATATCAATATGAACAACAATCCTCTAAATGATGAATCTCTTTGCGCAGTGCTGTGCTTCTTGTTGTGGATTTGACCGCATTTTTCTTGTGCGTGACAATTGATAGCACTCTTATGTCGGTAGAATCTTGAATTTTGATCATTTTCAGGTGCTCTGATTATTGGCCTCGATTGATGGGTTCTCACTTGTCCCTTCTTTTTTAAGCCTTTCATCCTCTAAATGTACCTTCCGGTGGTAGATTAATCGGTCTTGACTGTTCATATTACACTGTATTACTATTCGATAACCGAGATTCTGCTTAGGTCACCTTAAGTTGATTGATACGCTTACGTTAATTTGAACGCCATTGTTTGAGAAGCACAGCCAACATAGTTTACCACCAACGAATAATCAATAGGCCTACGGCATGCATGCAGAAACAACGTAAAATTTTAACGGTAATTACATTTTTTTTAAACACAAAATAGACGCCCACAAAATATTTATTCATAAAACTGCCCGAATTTCGCTTATACCAGTATACTAATGAATTAATATCTCGTCTCTTGTAGCTGTTTTCAATCAGTCTTCTGAAGTTTGTAACGTTTAGCTAACTTTTCGTTTTTTCCAATGATAAACCCATATAATTTTCAATTAAAATAGAAGGTGGCATTCTTACGATTCTTTCCCGAGAAACTTTTCCAAAAAGCATTCTATTCTGGACTCACGATTGACAGACATTTCTAACAATTTCAATCCCATGCATTTAGCTGGAATATAACAAAAAATCCGAGTGTGACCCGTTTTGTAAATGCGCTAAGTTCAAATGGATGAGTTATTAATTCCAATGGTATTTATAAATTTTAGTGGTATGACCTGAATATTGCTTAAGATATGCGCAAAATCAACTTTATACATCACAGTTTCTTTTCTATTGTGCACCTTAACAATTAAAAGCCATTGGTTCCATTTGAAATCTCATGAAATGCGCAATTTTTGTTAAAAATTTATTAGCAATGTTTTAAATAATTGTATTTCAAAATGGATGTACTTAATTTTGGAGTTAATCCACAATACGGGCTCGTTATCACGACTATGAGATCTTTTACCGAGGTTACTGGTTACGCGTGGTTTTATAACTTACTGTTTTATTTAATCTCGTTTTTTTACAAAAGCTGTTATTGGCTATGAGAGAACAAATAAATGCTTCTATAGAAGCGATTTAAGGAGCCACTTCGTACATTTAAATAAACAGTGATAAAATAAATTAACAAGAAACTTTTAAATTCAACTTATTTCAATTTTCCCGCTGATTGCCAAGAGGTTTGTCGATCGAAAACAAACAGTGCTCTTAAACTACTGTAAGTTTGTCTTAACAAAATGCAAGGATAATGTCAACATTTTTAGTTAATAAATTTACTATTTACCATTCGTTTCTTTTTCGCCAGAAAACACCAATTCAGCTTCTTGAAGTGCGTCTCCGATTTCTTTCGTTTTTCGGGATATCTGTCAAGTGTGAAAAGTAAGTGTGCTTCAAGTCTGAATTGAGGAAATGTGTTGTTTCGACAAGCGAGTTGAAGCAATCAATGCCTTTTTAAAGTACTTAAATGTTTGTGTACATTTGGGCGCAACCGATTTTATGTAATAACCAACAATTTTTCAGTATTTACAAAGAAATCTCGAATTCTCGATAAAATAAGGCAAACCTATCGCAGTAGTGAATAAATTATTTGTATGGACCATAAAAAAATATTTAAGAATTATGTATATATATATTTTTTTTTTTTTAGCACCAACATATTTAAATGTAAACTCCAGAATATATATATATATATATATATATATATAATTAATTTTATAAAATTTTGTTCATGCATATTTGTTGGAAAGAATTTCGTTCTTCACACACATTTTGAAATCAGATGCGGTGCTACAACGATTTCTTTAGTTGATGAGTCGCCAGCAAGCACGAAACGAATGTGCATGAGATTATACTTTCCGTTCATGCTGCCTTTGGTTTATCCTTCTGGTCACAACTGAACTAATTTGTTACTAGGTTCGCAACACCTAATACATACTTGATTTCTTTAGTTGTACAGAAAATGTCCAATGGACTTAAAAGCCATCTATTTCTTCTCTTTATCTGTGTTTATGAAACAACATTTAAAGTCTAATAAAATAATGCTTTCACAAATCTTATTTAGCTTTCTCTATTTATGTATTATGTTTTGATCCTCACTACACAGTTTTCCGTACAGTTCTCATGATCATCATCGAGGTTTTAAACGTATCAGTACGTGTGACTGCTTGATGGTTTTCTTTGTTATGCGACTGGTCAGATATAATAGGATTGGTGCTTATATCATGTCTGCAAGCTTTGCTTAAAGTATTGTTACCACCACATGCGCAAACAATGATTGTTTAATTTTAGAAAGTATATCCATGTAGCTAAAACTGACCAAATTTAATTATCTTAAATGCATAGAAATAGTGAAGCCGATATTGCCAGACAAGCACAATTTATACAAGTCTACCTGAGGTGAGAGCTGTATATCTAATTTTTCTTCCCTCATAAGAGCATTGCGGATTGATCCTCTCTAGTCAGTTTGCTGTCGAGCTCTAATAAATGATCATAGACTATTGAAACATGTCAGTACATGTGACTGACGGTAATTTTACATTGTTTAACGACTAGTTAAATAAACTGGGATAGATTTTTATATTAATAAACTTGTCGGCATTATTCAGAATAATTCACCGAACAAAGTGATTCGAAACTGATTGTGGCCGCCAGTAAACTTATCCATTTTGGGCCATTTTTATGATGTGGAGCACACAACTAGTACAAAGAATTTCTCATTGCTATATAAAGCAAAGTGGAAAAACTTCGCTTCCATATACTAAAACATGTTTTCAGAAATGAAAAACTACTAAATTCGGATAGAAAATTATTTCACGAGCATAAAATTTTATTCAAGTGGCCACGAATCCATCAAAACAACAATAATGTTTTTGCATACATCTAAACGTGGAAATTCACTAAAACAGCATCAGTAACTTCGTAATATGACCACCAACAACGTGAAGAAAAAATAGCTGCACAAAAGAACATTATTGTCACAATTAACAAGAACCGAAAAGTGGAACGGTGTTCGATTTTGCAATCAAACGATGTTACCAGGATTTCGTGGCACAACGTAACTCATGCACTGCATAATATAACAGAATAATTATATGTACATGAAATAGTCTGAAACCTCTTTAGAAGAGAAACCAGATAGCAAGCATTAATAAATACTAATACATCGAGAGCGCCTGCTACCGACAAACATGCGCACAACTATACAAACACTAACATTCACAAGCCATCACGTATGTATCCGGAAAACGCTCGCACAGCTGCTGAAAGATTAGGAATAAAACTTAGAATCAGACTCAGTTAAATTTAAATCAAGTTTACGAACTTCAGAATAATATCAATCTCATTATATTTAGTTCTAACTTAATCATTTAAGTAAAGACCCATTAAATTTACTTCCCAATGAATATGCCTTTGCTTCTACGTATGTACGAAACCAATCGGCCCGTTTGTCCACCAAAAGACATAATCATGATAATCCAATGTTTTTCATAAAAGGCCGATATATATATATATATATATATATATATATATATATATATATATATATATATATAATTTTATCATTTTTATTTATACATATACCTCAATGTATATATAGTCATATTGATATTTTGCTGCCTAGCTTCTTAAATGATAGTGCACTGTCAAGCTGGCGTTTCGCTTATACATCTTCAGGTTGGGAACATAGTTGAAGCTGTGCTATTGCGTGCCAAATATTCTCCGCATCGAAACCAATGAGTTATACGTTTGTTATCGCCCACAATTTTGTATGCAACCCTCGTCCTGCGCTAATTGGATAAACTATAGCAAAGCAGCCAAACTCAAAGAAATGAAGTATTTTGTCGACTGCTTTCCTTTTTTAGTCGTTTTTATTCAAAATATAATATTAAGTTAAGCACTGCTTGGACGAGCAAGCACCTGGTTAATTTTAAGTCCGCAAGCTTCATTTGAATACCTGATTTAATTGTCCAGTTCCATTAGCAAGTTACTGAACTGAATACACACACTTGAATTAAGACTTCACTCAATCAAATTAAGCTCGTCTGTCTTGAAACGTGTTTACCGTATAAATTAAATAAATCGGCTTCGTAACCGTGATACCTGAAATAATGAAAAAATTTTCTGTGGCTATTTAAAATAATTTGCAAATCTAATTTTGTAAGTCTGTTGAAAAAAATTTCTGCCTTATCAATTATTTTGGAGTCTAAATGGTTTGTTTGTTTGTGTGTTTGTCACAGTAATAATGATAATTATCGCATTTACGTACTTACAAAATTTAAGATTCAAAGTAAAAAAAGCCTTTTCATTTGTGTAATTAACTATTCGTAAATAAATCGTATTTTGTAAGATAAAGTATCGATACTTTTTTAGATTTACATGATTATACTTTCTAAGTAAAATTACGGCTATAATTTATTCTTTCCCCGTTACGTAGAAACTATGACTTTAATTTTCAACTGTTAATTAAATAGGCTTTGATGGAAGCAATATTCCTTAAAATTCTAAAATAAATTTTTAATAATTAGCCACAACTGCAAATATACTCCAGCTTGATCAAGAATTACATTTGATAGAGCCAATTTCTCGCCAAATATTAAAATTGAAAGCTGTTCGATTTAAGCATACAAACAATTTTGACTCGTTCTCAATTAACTTATAAATGAGAAAATTGTCAATCGAAAGATATTTTTTTATTGTGCAAAATATGCATCTCTGTAAACTAGCTGACCATGAAAACTAAAACAATGCAACCGTTTTTCTTCAGACGTTTCTTTAAAATTTGCAATGATTGGTTCATCAAGGAATCCTTGTGTTGCTTAAATGTAGATTTGGAAACCTTTACAAGTCACTATGGTTTGAGCCAAAGTTTGCTATTTTCCCTATGTGAATTCCTTTAGAATTCAAAATTGCTGTCTTAACTAGACGAGCTTTTACTTATGCCATTTATTCTTCTTAGGTTTTCCTGTTGCCAGTTACCGTTTGCTCGAGCTCTATTAGAGAAGATTTATAAACCATGCTACCACTTTCAATAATAATTATTCTAATGTAAAAATACTTAGAGGTTCGCTAGCATAAGGTGTGCCTTTAGTAAATCAAATTTGAATGATACGTCTTCATTTATTGTTCGATCTTGATGTTCGGTTTCTGTCTCCTGTAATCTCTTGAGCTCTTTTTTTCTTCAAAATTTCACGCATTCTAGATAAATATTCGGCGTTCAACACACTCCTATGAAGAGTCATTTCAGGGTTCTCCGCATCAAAATTAATCAGGACAACATACTTCCTTCTCTAGAGTTTGCCTTAGCACTCTGTTTAATCGGTCGAATGTAACAGCCCGGGAACCGTCGTGCATGTTGACGAAGTCAATTTTTTGCTCCACGCCAAATTTCTTCGTCTGCTACGGAAAATTATTGACAGTGTGTAACACCTTGCATTATATCTTAGATAGCATGAAGTAGTCTCGTAGGCGATATTTTGTAGATCGTCGGACATAGCATTTTTGCTAATTGGCGCGCACGGCTTTAGATATGTGTTGTGGTCACTCCTGAATATTGGATTTCGTACAGTGATGTTGGAGCTCTGTGGTTATGGATTAACCAGCTAGATGTATCTCTTGTCCATAGACCATATTTTTTTAGCGACGTATGTGGCTGCTGATACTGTAAATTTCATGTTCTGCTAAACAAAAGGTAACTTGACCTGTTATGAATCACAGGCCCGCGTCACCAACACGGAAGGATATCGTTCATCATACGGTATGCTCGCTAAGCCGCAGGATTAGGCTGAGGGTTTTAGGTCGCAAGTCAAGTATACACGTGAAGGTTATAAGCCTTATAATTTTCTATGTTTTGGTTTTCTTCAAAGATACAAAGTGGATTAAAATAAAGTACAGATCAACATTACGGAGTAGTTGCTATTTATGGTCAATCAACAATCACACAAATGATAGACAACAGAAAGAGCTGAATAGGCAGCTAATTACAGTGTCGTTTAATTAAATCAGACAGATAATCTCCATCTATCACTCAGTAAGATAGAAATACTGACTACTATATACTGATATCGACAGACCGTTTCTCTGTCTAGCTGCAATACTACAGTGCGTCAAGCTTGATGGGAGGCGCGTCTATCAGCTATTAGTTCTTTCTTAATACTTACATCTTTATCTTCTGTCACAATTGAGATTCGTGATACTATGAATGGCAATATTATGGCACATACTCATTTCTGCTTCCATTCGACAAATACTGCTTGGATCTCCTGAATCCATTGAAACATTATGTTAGCACTTGTTAACCTATACGCGTGTTGCTAAGTAACCACCATACTTGCGAGTTTTGGTCTATAATAATTCACAATCTCAAATAAGCTTTGAAATTGATTCTAAATTTTGGACAAAGGTTAATTCCTGATAGACTTTACGGTATTGTCCAAGGCTGTACAACCATTTGCAGAAACCTTATATACCAGGAATAACACTTTCTGTATATTTGCGGAGCTAAAGTTGAATCAACTTTCTACGGTCTTTGACAATAGTTGCTACACCAGCGCACGCAATTCCTGTTCTGTGATGCCTCAAATGATTACAATCATTATATTATATTATATATATATATATATATATATATATATATATATATATATATTTGAAAATAAAGTAGTCCATCATTCTTTGACACATGCAGTTGTTTTCTTTAGATCAATGTGGACCTGAGTAATTACACAATGACTTTTGAGTATTTCCGCCACAACCCAAAAGCAGTATTCCAGGCAATGGACTTTATTTTGACAACAGTCGTTCTTCCAATCAACAATGGCAAGCTATATTCCACCTAACAATCAGAAAAACTGTAAAAATGAAGCATCTATTGGATTTCGTCACATAATTTAATTAATGAAAATGAGCCGTCGGTGAATGCAAGCCGTTCTTTTTTACGACGTAAACAATGGGAGTTTGAATCATTGAGAAGAATGTTTCTTACGCTCAAGTATTTTTCATCTATAGTGGTTATGATGAAGAGCTGTATTTCCATGGTGGTTTGTAGCCAAATTTTATGTCTAACCAAAGTTAAACGTGATCAGTGCAATCGTTGGACTGGAGTAGAATTTTGTATTGGTTTCTAATTTGTTTCTTACAATCTCATATCTCACTGGAACTCAACCATTATTAATAACAAAGTTGATAACAATTACTTTAATCAAGATTGTGATCCCGATATAAACCCCTGCCCCATTGTGTATATTAGCTTATACTGACAGATATGCGTACATAATGGATCAGGTTTCCTGGGTGATTTCGGACTGCTTTTAGCGTACGTTTTTTAAGAGTCTGTAAAATATTGGCGCATTATTATAATGCAGTTTTCGCTAAATTCTAATAATTCAATAATCATTACTGATCAGAATATTATTAAAATTTAGTTAAACGAAGTTTGCGGGTTTGAAATAAGTACCAATTTCATTTTCTCATGCGTAACAAAGCATTGCAAAAAAGCTTGCTTATATGCAACAATTTATATCGGTAATCAATTCCTGCCGTGATGTTGTGTGTTTGATTATAAAATATAAGATTTTGTTTATTTCTATCCCGCAATCCTTACATTATTACTAACAAAATTGCTCATTTGCTAAAGAAAAGCATATTTTATTAGAAATATTTCTTTTAAATCTAGATTAAACAAAATTATTTGTAACTATAAACTGTTGCTTGAAACAAACTATCAACTAAAAATTACTAATGAGTATTTATAATATATTTTAAAACAGTGTCATCAATGTATCATATTTTCATCCATCATTCATTAAATACAATTATTCTTCTCAACACTATATAAACCTCATTGTGGTTCCTTGGGTTGTAGACCTTAGGGGTCTTCTAGAAGCACGAGTGTAAATAAAATATTTTAACAGTACTCATTTAAAACATATTTGTAATTGTCATACTTTTTATTATAAATTGTGTTAAAAAATGCCCAGTTGTTGGAATGACATATTTTTCTGATTGAAAGAGAACGAAAAAAGCACAACTTTACAAAAGTTAAAATCATGTATAATAATAACCTTAGATTATTTCAGGGGTATGAAATGAAATCAAAATGTACTGGGCAGTACAGTCATTAAAGATTTCTCAACCGATAGGCAAGTAACAATAACAATTTCATTTAAGATTGCACTTTAGGCGTAAAATATCGATCTGATATAATAAAACATATATATGCACACCAATATTCGAGACTAGAAAATTGTTCACATTAACTTCATCTTCAGAATACCTAGCATTATAGAATTACAGACAATATATTTATTGCCTCCTTTCGTCCAATTTCCCTTAGTTCAAATATTAGAGTTTCAGAGCAATAGTAGTTGCTCGTTGGAGGTCATTCAAATTTACCGCTGTAGTTTAAAACGGATGTGACTGCTCGATCGTAGAATCCTAAATAACTGGAAAATATTGCAGCCAGTACGCAGACGTAACGCATTTTAGTGCACAAACTGACAACAGTGCAGAAAAAGATACGATAATGGATAGGCCTTTGGAGATATAAATTATCACTTCCTGAATATCTAGTTTAATTGGTCCGAAGTAATTTATTCTTAAATTCCAGTTGAAAGTTAAAATCGCCATCTATAACGCCAACATGTTAAATTTCTAAATACATCAAGCAAAAGGATTGTCAATTTTAGCTAACTTTGTTTTTACCTGGGATTCAGACAAAAAAATGATCAAAAATCATACAACCGGTTGCATGAAAGTCGGTCAGGAAAATTGAGTGACAACAACATGGCCTTCAAACGGCAACATCTTTTAATTAGTTTTCTAACACTCAACGAAATATTTTTCTCCTAATATATTCTTTGTATGCTATTTCTATCAACCCGACCGGTTATCCTCTCTTGAGCAATCCTTCTTATTTTAACAGAACATGAAATTCACCACCACGAACAAAGAGGCTAAATGTGAATTCGTTTAACTGTATCGACTAAATTAAAGATATTCTCCTTATGATTAAGTAATACTTTAGCAGTTCATTTGAATATCCATCATTAAAATTACCATGAAAAAATTGGTTACCGACAAACAAGTTATACAAACTTACATACCACGAGACAATATTTCATGTAGGGGAATAACATATCAACCGTTGCACAGAGACAATAATAACAAACCAATCTCGATTATGATGAAATTACAAACCAATAAGCAAAGAACTAACGTGGTATAAAAGTGAAATTTTGTAAATGAAGTTATGTTAAATTGCGATTTATTTTCTATGACACTAAAAAACGGAAAAATATTAAAACCAAGCTAGTTAAAGAAAAGAAAGTTTAAATTTTTGACAACGAACAAAATCAGTAAAGATAATCAATACCGGAACGAAGAGCTAAAAATATTAAACCTTTTTCAGAAACCTAGTAATCGCAGGATATTAGGAGATAATAGGGGGTTTTAACGAGAATGACAATTCAAGGATTTTAACAAAAGTGATAGCGTATGAACTTAACAAAAAATATATTTTATTGCAGAAATAAAAGTCAAACATTTTAAAGATATTTCAATAATTATGAACGCAATTTAAACTCGTTTTCGTTTTCCTATTTAAATAAAAATCAAAATGTATTTAACTTCTTTTGTTAACTAATTTTATGGTTCTTTCTCATCTTTACTCTGAGTAACAGCTGCGAAAATAGTTTTAAAATAGTTGCTACTACAGTATTAATTATTAGATTGGGTTATTTTTCTACCAATGTAGCATTCACTACAACTTTAAAGATTATACTTCAATTAATTCTGTATACAATCATTATGACATTTTAGGTGAAGAAGTGCTATTGGTTTTCGTCAGTCCTAGCTTTTTAATACGCCAATTTAATGAAGAATCATCCAGATCTGCTTGTTAATGTAATCATACTTTCATGCATTTTTATGTTTTCCCCTTCTGGACAAATAGGGGTTGAGAATTCAGAAAATATAGTTCACTATTATAATTATAAATCTTGCAAGTATGTATTAGGTTTTGCGAACCTAGTAACAAATTAGTTCAGTTGTGACCAGAAGGATAAACCAAAGGCAGCATGAACGGAAAGTATAATCTCATGCACATTCGTTTCGTGCTTACTGGCGACTCATCAGTAGGAGCCGGTATTACGCCCTTTAACCACTATATATTTGGTAGAAGAATGTGGAATAATAGGACGGTACAATCTCCTAGACGAATGTGTAAACCTGTAATAGTGAAGCTAACATAATCTGAAGTCAACGACAATACGACTTCAATGCAAACTCACACTATATAACAAACAGTATTTATCTGTAATATGTTAATTATAAATCTTAACATAAATAAGGTAATGTACAAACTCTCATTTAAGCACAGTTCTAGTCTTTGTGGGTGATATTGTTTTTCTGTTAAGATAAGAAGCGCTGGTAAATAAAATGACACCCGGGTGCGTTGGTTGAAATTTCATCCACAGAACAAAATAAATAAATAAATATTTTAGTTGATGTTAGAAAAATATGTAGATAAAAAATTAATAGTTTCAACAAATGTGAACCATCAGCAACCGGCACAAATTCCTTCCAAATGTGTATTTTACTTACAGATCCAAACAAATATGCATGAAACAACTTTTGGCCACAAAAATTTATTATGATATAAACTCCAATTCAATGATATATATATATATATATATATATATATATATATATACACCAGAATTAACTAAGCATTGTATACTTTAAAAAAGGCGATTCTTCCAGGAGACCAGTTTCGCATTTTGTAAGCTCTTCATCCACTGTTCAGAATTTTGCAGCGAACAGGGCTCGAATCTGTAAACATCTGCTTTGAGGCCTATGTAATTGTCATCACTTCCTTCGCAAACATTGATCGTTTAGTAAGGCGATTTGATAAATAGACAATTAACGTTTCATGTTTTCGACATACCGGAATAGTAGCTGAACCAACATTAATGAAGGCAAATCAAGAATTAAAATTTGTAAATGTTGTAAATATAAAATTAGGGCAAACAAGCTAGTGCACAATTAACTCAGTCTCAATATATTAATAGTGTCAGATGAAACTGGTACAGTAGGTCCGTACGATTATTGCGAACATTGCAATGTGCAATTGTTAATCCTTAGCATAAGCGAGAGGCATTCTAGAGAAAGGGGTACTTTAAATAATGAAAGCCGAATTAAACCAAACGAATTTCACCTAATCAGCGTTGAAGTATGTTAAATTACCTACAGTTTAATACTCATCATATGATAACATTTCAATGCGCGCATTCAAACATCGCGGAATTAAAAGGAGATAATTTATGGTTAACCAAACTGAGTACATTGGTCCTTAATGTCATAGTTCCCGAAAGTTGCTGTATTTACACTGTATGTGTTTTCGATTGCTAATTCTAGACATTCGCCACTAAAGAAGCACGCGAATTATTAATGAATTTTATACAGCTAAACCAAACCAAATTTATGATTATGAAATCTTCTTTTTGTTTCATCTTTTTGTAGATTTAGTTTAGTATATATATATATATATATATATATATATATATATATATATATATATATATATATATTTATATATATATATATATATATATATATATATGATTTTGTGTGTACGATAACATTTGTAAGATTTACACCTCAAATTTAATTATAGATGAATCTATTTTCTAAATTCATAATTAATTTGGCCATCGTGTACTATTTTTTTCATATAGACTATTAGGATTCATCGAGCATACAGCAGATGGCAAGTTTCTCTGTCACGTATTTACCACGGAGCCGCATGCTGGAAACATGGCAATAAGACAATCGAAGCCGCGTGCACGGTGAGGTTTGATAGAAAATTAAGCGCGTTTTAATTGCTATTCTCAATTTGATTAAAATTATAAATAGTTTTGAAATGCGAACTTTGTGTGCAAAACCAAAAAGAAATTTAATCACATACAAGAAACATTTCTTCTTCATTATCTCCTCAAGTATCTACTAATGAACATATCTTTATATATAAATTGAAAGGCAAAACAAGAAAGAAATATTTTTTGAAATTTGATTGCGGAGTGCCAGCTTCATATTTTACAATGCCGCGTTTTGCGTACGCGCGTTGTAGATTTACACGGACAGTTTCACAAAGATACGATTGATCACAATTTCCAATTTTTTTCTTTGGGTCTAATACAAACTCAGCCCGATCGAAGACAAAACGAAATTGGAAATTGTGATCAATCGTATCTTTGTTGAACTTTCTGTGTAAAGCTACAACTCGCGTACGCAAAACGCAGCATTGGAAAAAAGATCGAAATATGTAAACAAGGATATTGTATTCTGCAGCAGTATTGCATGAGCTTGAACATAAACATGCACAACGAATGCCTATCTAAGAAAATGTTAGCTAGCGTAAGTAGGAACGAAGGAGTTTAAACAATATTTTTCACTTTCTTCACTATTTGCCTTTATGTAGTTTGATGACCGGCCGATTTTGAGGGATACTCATTGAGAAGTATCCATATATTTCGAAGGTAGATGTGGTCTTCAAAAAGAACTTTTTTAAAAATAATGGTGCAAAACTCAGTGGAGTACAATATTTTGGAACCATACACCCTATGCGAACTAAAACCTTTTTGGTTTTTTTGTGCTTAATTTTAATTTTTATCCTGCCTTATGTTTGCGTTTTATTAAACTTGATAAATTTATGACATTATGGTACTTATTTAAAAAATCACGTTTTCGAGCTTCAAGTAAACACCAATTAAATTTTATTTAACCAGTCGTCGAACAAAATAGCACTTAGATTTAACAATAATTGATTGCGCGGGTGGTGGTAACAATTCATTAAATCAAGTTTGCGAGCTTGAATTAAACACCAATCCCATTGTATTTAATCAGCCGACTGGTTAGATACGGTGGGATTAGTGCCACCAGTTCGCAAACTTATTAAGAATATAATTACATTGTTTATGTCTGCTGATATTTTGTTTCCAAATTATCGTTGCATGTTCTTATTTTTGTTTCAAGTTATCCCAAATAATGAAAAAGATTGTAGAAAAATCTTTTTTTAAATATTAAGCTTATTCTCTCCAAAGATATTAATTAAATCATATACCAAATACTCCAGGGACACTGCTGATTTATTAAATTATCAAACGTATAGAAGTGTTGTATAAATTGATAGGGAATATCAGAAAAGCTTTGCGTTCGTTAATTGTATAAAATCGTCAGAATTATAAATAGTTTTCAGATGATTCGATAAAGTTGAAGTAAAATACGAATATCTATTCAGCACACATTTCTGAGCACCTTTTCTGACCGGTGGATGCAGTCGCCGATTGTCTATGTGTACAACTTGTAATGGTGTAGCCAAAGCTGTTAAATGTGGTGTTCATAACTACGAAGAACTTTTGCATTCGGCATTTAGAACTTAAATACGATCTAGTGAAGTGAGAGCCGTAAATATGATTTACTATTTCTTGTACATGAATTACGGTTTGAAACTTATTAGTCAGCTTTCCTGTGCTCCTATGATGATAGTGTAACATCGAAATGCAGAAGCTTGTGAAAAACGGTAGTTCTGCTTAGTTATGCGATAGATTAACAACAATGGATATTTGTTTATCTAAAAATAATAAACACGTTTTGAAGAATAAGGATGCATGGAGGCATAATTTAATTTTCATGAAATTGCGGGGCATTTTGCTTTTTTCACATAGGATATTTATAGTTTTATTTACTGGAATGCTAGTAAAGAGTGACTTTATATCGAGGGACACCATTTTCCTCTCTTTCAAATTTAGGTCGCGAATTTTTCCACAAATTGAAAGCTATCCTGTACAACGTGCTCCATTCTTCCTTTCATGATAGGCTTTATAATCCGGCATAATAGTCTGGCTGCCTTGTGCTGTGAGGCATAGATAAAATGGGCCTGAAAGGCGGAAGTCCTTCATTGTTGGTCATTTTGTGAACCTTGGGCAACCCATATAATATCGGTTGCATTGAACCTACGGGCTTGGCATGTTTGAATTCTGTAATAAAAGCATTTTTGTGCTCTATGTCGATTTCTTGTTTAGCTTCGACCTTCGAAATAAATCGGTTTAGAATCTTCGTTATGGAATTTTCTAATTTTGCCGTAGTGTCGCGTTGTACCTCTTCGCGTTTAAAATTGGATTTGTCATTCAGAATTTGTAACATCGCCTGACTATTGTCCGTATAATTCATTAGCACTACGCCTGTCCCTTTGTCTGGATTCATGAGTCTGATTTGTTTGTTTCGTTGTAGCTCATTTAGTTCTTCTAGATACCTTTTGGTGACCAGTTCATTGCCTTTGAATGTGCGCATACGTTGAAGATACATTCATGGTCGTTGAAAAGGATGAAGATACCAATTCACTGCTACATCACATAAACAAGGTAGACCAGGCAATCAAGTTTACAATAGAAGAAGGAAAAGACGGATATTTATCCTTCCTAGATGTAGGAATAACGAGAGATGAAGAAGGTACTCTCTCAAGGTCAGTTCACAAGAAATCAAGCTGGACTGCACAGTATATCCATTATAAGAGTAGTGTGCCAAGGGCGTACAAAAGGAACCTAATAATAAATTTAGGCACACGAATACGCAGGATTTGTTCACCGGACAACATTGAAGTAGAGCTAAATTTGCTTCGCGAAGCGTTGAGAAATAATGGCTATCCGGACTGGTTCATCGAATACAACTTGAGGCAACGCAACAAAATCGAGGCCAATTTGGAAGAACATCAAACTCCCCAGATAGTAACGCTTAGTGTTCCTTTTGGAGGTGATCTTCCAGCTGAAATCTTCAAACGATAAGTAATTCGAGCAACTTAAGCACAGTTTCCATCAATACAGGTGAGAGTGGTGTTCAGCACAACAAAACTGATGCGCACGAATGAAAAATATAGCCTCACTGTGACGTCAACACCTGTCTGTATACAAATTTTAATGTACCTGCAACGCTCAGTACATCGGCAGATCAAAAAAGAGGCTCGAAACCAGAATAAATCGGCATCTCCCTCAAAACTATTAAAGAGGGGTGCAGCTCCTGCACAAAAATCATCAATTTGCGAGCATGTACTACTCACAGGTCATGCTGTTAGTAGTAACAATTTTTCAGTTCTCTACAAGGCAAAAACAGAGAAAATGCTTCTGGCTTTTGAAGCTATTGCAATTAATAAGCTGAAGCCCTGCTTAAACGTGCAGAAAATAATTCAAAAAGAAATTAAATTGGACTGGAACAAATGCATAACCGACATGCCTTTAAAAATAGCCAACGCTTCGCAAAATACGACACATACATCAATTACGGACGCAATTACAATGAAAGCGATGACACACCAAATGACGGTGCACAAAAGGAGTGTTCTAAATTGCGCAAAACAAAGGCTAACATAACGAAGAGGGGATTGGTTACGACAAATGTACAGTGGGATTGGATGAACGAATATACTAACGAATCCAGAACAATGGCTGTAGATACTGGTAGAAATAAGATTTATTAATAAATGTTATTCCATGGAGTACGTTGTTTTGTTCTTACATTTTTAAAAATGGGGAAAATAGAAACGATCAATTTATTGAAATACCGTGGGCGCCCTATTCCACGGACAACTATTAACGCATATATATATATATATATATATATATATATATATATATATATATATATATATATAATTTTATTATAATGGAAATATTTTGATTTTATAAAGCCGTGGACTAGGCTCAAGCGACACACATTTGCTTTTGCAGTTTGTGAATATCCACTGCGCCACCCATACGGCACAATACACGCCATTTTAAGTCTCATATATACCAACTTGTTTTCTTGTTAACCTTTTGTTCACGTGGAATCAATTTATAATATTTTAGGACCTGAAACTCTAACTAGCCACTCGCTATCTGTCATTATACAACAGACAGCATTCTATTTGTGGAAATTATTCTGACTTGAAATATAATAGCTGTATTTGACGTATACATACAACCTGATTTAAAGGTTAGTTCATACAGAACATATATGATCAATATCCTTAAAATGATGCCTATCGCATAATGACAGCGAGTGCACAGCTAGTTAGCACTTCAAATCGCAAAACATTTCAAATACGGTTCAACTGAAGGATAGGCCAACTAAAAACATTAGTCGACATCTCACTAGAAATTGCGTGTCGTATTCTACACAAGTGCGCAGTTTTCATCTGCGGACTCCTAACAAAATATAACCCGCTTCCAGTCATGTCCACGGCAAATTTTAAGCAATACATTAGGAGTTCCCCGTTAAGACGAAACCAGTCTATTGGATAAATTGCCTATACTTTTCAGTAGTGTTTTTATATATACTCTTTATATATATATATATATATATATATATATATATATATATATATATATATATATATATATATATATATATATATATAGCAGACACTAAACAATCTTTCATTATATTCATCTTGTGTTTCATTTGATTATGCGGGTAGAAACAGTGTGACAGTTTTACTACTATTTCTTGCTTGAACCTTTAGTAAATATATACGTTTGTCTCTTTTCACTTAGAGGTCTTTCTCGTATATGCATACATAATTTGATTTTATTAAATGTTAATTTATTGCGGGAGCATTTGTAGCAATTATTTAAATGAAGGTTACCGGCTTTATGTAACCATCAATCTCATTTTATATACAAATTTCAGTATAAATGAAGCATTGTATTATGTAGAATAAGCCATTAACCTAGAAAATTATTTGCACAAAAAAAGAAATATTTTCAAAAAACATATACCGATATAACTTGGCGCAAAATCCTTTCACAAATGTATTTTAAGTAATTATATAGCTAAGTATGCATATTAAAACTTTCGGAAACAAGCGATTTAATATGATATAAACGTCAGTCCAATGATGTATATACATTCGTCAAAATTAAACAAACATTGCAGAATAGGTAATTCAACCATGAGACCGGTTTTGTTCTTATTAGGAATTTTATCGGGGAGAGAGCCCGAACCTGGTCATGTCTTCTTCGGAGTCTATGATTTTATACGCTGTACTACTCTGCTGCACACTACGCAAAAGTTTCAGTTATATACTAACTTATATAAATGATCAGACTGTCCTTATAACCACTTAAATACTGTTTGTTGCTATATATATATGCAAGTATGTATTAGGTTTTGCGAACCTAGTAACAAATTAGTTCAGTTGTGACCAGAAGGATAAACCAAAGGCAGCATGAACGGAAAGTATAATCTCATGCACATTCGTTTCGTGCTTACTGGCGACTCATCAGTATGAGCCGGTATTACGCCCTTAAACAACTATATATTTTGGTCAAGAATATGGGATAATAGGACGGTAAAATCTACTATGCTAATGTGTGAATCTGCAGTAGTGAAGATAACATTATAAAAGGTCTCGACTATGCGACTTCATCGCTAACTCACTCTATACAATATTTAAGCAGAGTACCGTCCTATTATCCCACATTCTTGACCAAAATATATACTGGTTAAAGGGGTAACACCTGCTCCTACTGATGAGTCGCCAGTAAGCACGAAACGAATGTGCGTGAGATTATACTTTCCGTTCGTGCTGCCTTTGGTGTATCCTTCTGGTCACAACTGAACTAATTTGTTACTAGGTTCGCAACACCTAATACATACTTGCTTATAAACACTTATTCAGGTAGCGTGATATCTGTTGTCTGATGACAGATTGAAGGTATTTTATTAGAAATTTGATTCTAAAGAAATGCCATATGGGCTCCACATGAATTAAAGTCTAACAAAACACATAAATAAGTAAAAAAATGAAAATTGTGCGTAGTGTGCGACAACGTGGAACAATAATTAGAGTTACAGAGTCCGAACCACGCGTGTCAAGTTTTGAGCCCTGTTCGCAGCAAAATTGTAGAAATTCTTGACGGGTTCCTAATAAAGATGAAACTGGTCCACTGAATGAATTGCCTTTTCAACAATATGCCACGCTTAATTTATAATGATAAATGTATGTATAATGGAATTTTATTTTATATGAAGCTTGCACCCTTGATTTAAACCATTATGTTTATTTGTTGTATCAAAATTGCGCAACTTCTCCTCTTAATATTTTCATAAAATATAGAAGAGCTATCAATTTGAATGTAGAAAGTCATTACAGTTAGTAAGCTGGCAATGCTTGTTTGGTGATTTATAATTTTCATTGTTTGATTATATAGTAGTTTGTTTATTCGAATTTTACTGAATTTCGTTTTCGCAAATTAAATAACTTTTATTACAACACGGTTTTCTCTAAACACCAATCCCATTGCATTTAACCAGTCGTCGAACAACATAACAAAACTACCGCCAGTCGCACGCACTGACGTCCTCCGAGCTTCCACAATTATCATCAGAGTACGGCGGCAAACTAATTAGCGAGGATCAAATCGCATTGCATAGATATGGAAAGAAAAATTAGATAGGCGGCTCTCACTTCTCGTAGTCTTGCATAAATTTTACGCAACTGTAAATGTCGACTGCACTATTTCTATGCCGTCAGGAATATTAAATGTTTCTAGCTCTCGCCACACACACACACACACACACTATATATATATATATATATATATATATATATATATATATATATATATATATATATATATATATAGACAATAAAATTAAACAATAATTGATTGCGCGGGTGGTGATAACAATTCTTTAAATCAAGTTTTCGAGCTTGAATTAAACACCAATCCGATTGTATTTAAACAGTCGTCGAACTACATAACTTAACTACCGCCAGTCGCACTTACTTACGCGTTTCGACCTTCCATGACCATCATCAGCGTACGACGGCAAACTGACTATCGAGGATCAAGCCGCATTGCATATATATGGAAAGCGAAATTAGATATGCGGCTCTCTCTTTGCAGCTGAAATTTCCAGTCACGAATAACGTATGCAAGACTTCTAGAGGTGAGAGCCGCATATCTCATTTTGCTTTCCAAATATATGCAACGCGGTCTGATCCTCGCTGGTCAGTATGCTGCCGTACTCTGATTTAAAGAATTGTTACCACCCCCCGCGAAATCAATTATTGTTTAATTGTACAACACGGTATGTTTCATTCAAATAGAATATCTTGTGAGTAGGTTATCATACCAGATTTCTGATACTGCGGAATCTTACCTATCCTAATTTTGTGTGTTTGTTTCTAGCGCTCGTCTTATGAAATGCAAATTTTTTCATACGATTGTCATTTAAATTCGTGCATTTTTGTAACGTACAACTTGTTCGAGTCGAGTGGCGCGGAATAAATCAAGAGAAATGGCAGCTTATTAGTGCACCAAGCAGTTTAAAATATCTATTTTGTCTACAATGAATTTTAAATATGTATTTACAGATAAATATTATTTTTTGCACGCGTACACTGGCGGGAATTTTTTGAGGACGCTTAGTAAGTTTTTCTTCCATAAATTAATTATTATAACTATATCATATTTAAATGTGCTTTGGCAGTGATATTATCATTTCAATGTGTTGAGTTTCCAACAATGGAAATAGAGCCATTCATAAAATGTAGACATGTTTGAAACCAATTTATTTTTGCATTTAATTTATGTCCTGAATGCATCTCAAATGCTACCAATTTACTGCAACCATTCAAGCAAGTCTGGAATTAAAAACTTGCAGTTAAGCTTCAGTGAACGGTAAGATTGATTTGAAATTGATATCATAATTAGGAAATAATAAATGTATTGATTAATCTTGCTATTTAACACCTTCTTAGAAGATAAAAAACGCTTTTATTCATTCCTTGTTACAACTTCTAGCTGCGCTTTCAAAAATGTTTGGACGCTATGCGAGGGAGGGCGTACTACCCAGGCGGTGCTTTTGCACCCACAGAAGAGCCACAGACAGAAGCAAGGATTGATTTGGCTGGCATGCCATCTCCTTCAACATGTGGCGTTGTCCCCGAATTTGTTTCTGCGAACTGTAAGCGACATTTTTCTAGCAGTTATGATATGCAAAGCGGTCTTCCATCACAAAGATCTAATAGAGTAAGTTTGCGTACAACATGCCTTACTGAATATATGCACATTGAGCATGAAATGTATTTTCCAATCTAAATAAATTGAAGACCCAATTCAAAAATCAATAAAATTGTTTCAGATATTTTCACTGAAAATATTGCTACATATAGGCAAAACAGATTCCAAATTTACTATACAACAATAATTGATTGCGCGACGGTGGTAAAAATTCTTTAAATCAAGTGTGTGAGCTTGAAGTAAACACTAATCCTATTGTATTTAACCAGTCGTTGAACAACATCACAAAACTACCGCCAGTCGCAGGCGTCTGACAAGTTTCGACATTCCATGATCATCATCAGAGCACGACGGCAAAATGACTAGCGAGGAACAAACCGCATTGCATTTATATAGCAAGAAAAATTAGTAATGCGGCTTTCACCTCAAGTAGTCCTGCATGCATTGTATGTGACTGGAAATGTCGAATTTACAATTTCTATACAGTCACGAAAATTAGGTGTTTGCAGCTTTCGCCACACACACATATATATAGGCAATACAATTAAACAATAATTGATTTCGCGGGTGGTGGTAACAATTCTTTGAGTCAAGTTTGCGAGCTTGAAGTAAACACCAATCCCATTTTATCTAATCAGTCGTCGAAAATGTTATTCTTACTGTAAAATTAAGTGGTGCTTGAGATTTTTTTATATTTTTTATTACATGACTGATTTTTCGCAGACCTTGTCATTCCTGCCTATTGAATGCACGAAATTATTTTTTCGTATATATATGAACACATGAATATATATGCGTATATATTTTTTTAACCAGTATTTAACCAGTCGTCGAACAACATAACAAAACTACCGCCAGTCACAACGCACAGACATGTTTCGACCTTCCATGGTCAGCATCAGAGTACAGTTAAATACAATGGGATTCATGATTGCTTCAAGCTCGCAAACTTGATTTAATAATTGTTACCACCACACGCGCAATCAATTATTGTTTAATGCATATATATTGTTTGTATGCACTAATCCTTATATAATGTGATAAGTGTAATTGATCGCCAGTAAGCACGAAACGAATGTTCACGACATTATACTTTCCGTTCATGCTGTCTTTTGTTTATCCTTCTGATCAAAATTGAATTATTTTTTTACCAGGTGCGCAGCAGCTTATACATATTTGCATATATATTGGTTCTCCGCCACAAACAGTATCTAACCTTTATATATTTTATTGAATGATGTCATGATTACCGCGAAATGTGATAACTAATATCGATCAATGCCAGAGTGTATGGATTTACTGGAGTAACAGATGTTCAGAAATAGTTGTAATTCGCAATTTTGGTGAACTATAGCATACATTGAAATCCTTCATGTTGGTACCATGTACCGACTCGGCAACCATAGTGTTAATACCATATACCTTTCCTGTACAATAATGTTTGTATCGGGTACTGACACAATAGCCATAGTGTTGGTATCCTTTACAGACTCTGCATATATATTGTATAGAGTGAGTTAGCGATGAAGTCGCATTGTCGAGACTTTATATAATGTTACCTTCACTATTGCAGGTTTACACATTCGTCTAGGAGATTGTACCGTCCTATTTTCCCACATTCATCGCCAAAATATATAGTGGTTAAAGGGCGTAATACCGGCTCCTACTGATGAGTCGCCAGTAAGCACGAAACTAATGTGCATGAGGTTATACTTTCCGTTCATGCTGTCTTTGGTTTATCCCTCTGTTACTAGATGCGCAACACTTAATACTTAATTTTAGTGGATCTAATTGATTGCGGCTTCTTCATTATTTATCACATACCCAGCAGTTCTTACAATAACTAGGAGCATTAATGTTACCTTCGACCATTTAATTCTTAATTATATGACTCATTTCGTACACCAAGAAGCCTTGAATAGCATGAAACTTAGATATTATACCAACGCAATCGGCTGATGAGTGTTTTTGTCAATGTTCATGAGTGATTGCTGCCCGAATCTGTTTTGGCTTCTACAAAGGATTTTTTAATCTTTAAAGTCACCATTTTCTATCAAATGCAATGGTTAATAAGTTTCACTTACATACTGCACAAATATAATTATACTTTCATTGCATTTCAATTATATATATATATATATATATATATATATATATATATATATATATATATATATATATATATATGATCATCATCAGAGTGCGACGGCAAACTAACTAGCAAGGATCAAACCGCATTGTATATATATGGAAAGCAATATTAGATATACGGTTCTCATCTATAGTAGTCTCGCATACATTGAACTTGACTTGAAATTTTGCTGCACAATTTCTACGCTGACACGAACATTAACTGAATGCAGCTTTCGCCCCCAATAATCAATCAATTATTGCTTAAACAAACTGTCAGGTCTTGTTGTGTTAACATGTGTTTTCTTACGAATAAACAAGTGTCTATTAATGTTGTACTATATATGCTCTATTTTGAATGGGCTTGAGTCAATTCTGAATGTCTACAATTGTTACTTGTTTTCGCTTTTCCGGATTGCTGAATATTAGTTTGTTATGACAGCATTGTTTAGTTGGGGTGAGCACTACATCTGTTTGCGAAATATTCTCGTTGGTATTGCGTACCGAAGATTTCATTTGTTTGTCTATTTTGTCGCATCATTTTGCGAAAAACTCATAAAATCTCACATAGCTTTTATTTAAATGTGTTTGAGATTTGACACGCCTACAACAAGCCGGTTTAAATAATTTAAGAATGATATGAGAAATTCGGTATTAGCGTAGGATGGAATTTTAATTAAGCATGCGTTATTTGCCTACGTTCCATTCTTCCGTAGGTGTCAGCAATACGCCCCAAACCCACATTATACATGGTCAGGAAGCATAGGATAGTTGGACAGCGCAATCTTCTATACGATTCTTTAAATCAAGTTTGCGAGCTTGAAGTAAACACCAACCCCATTGTATTTAAGCAGTCGTCGAACAACATAACAAAATTACCGCCAGCTGCAACGCACTGACGCGTTTCGATCTTCCATGATCATCATCAGAGTACGACGGCAAACTGACTATCGAGGATCAAACCGCATTGAATATATATGGAAATCAAATTTAGATATGCGGCTCTCACCTCTAGCAGTCTCGCATACATTGAACTTGACTGGAAATGTCGGCTGCACAATTTCTATGCAGTCACGAACATTAACTGTTTGCGGCTTTCGCCACATATACATATATAGACAATACAATTTAACAATAATTGATTGCGCGGGTGGTGGTAACAATGCTTTAAATCAAGTTTGCAAGCTTGTTATGTTGTTCGAAGACTGGTTAAATACAATGGGGTTGGTGTTTACTTCAAGCTCGCAAACTTGATTTAAAGCATTGTTACCACCACCCGCGCAATCAATTATTGTTAAAGTGTACTCCTATGTGATTGTTTATTCAATTATTAGTGTGATGAATATAATATTTTCTTTAGCAACGTAACTTCAAAGCCAAGTTACTTAACATAATATGTGCAAAACAAATGAGTGCCATAAGCATCTGTTACTTCAAAAAATTCAAATTTTGACCCTGCTCATTTGTAGTTTTTACATTTTTGTGGTGATCATTCCGTCACACAATGAATCAAAGAATTTTCATATATTTTAGTAGTTATGTGACCTAAATGTTCGAAATTGGTATAAGTTGTGGTGTATCTAGTATCAAGTTGGTTTAAATTGAAGCAGATTTATACGGAAACGTTAGCGTAAGAAAAAGGCAGAATTATACTCAATCATAAGTTTACTGCATCTTACTTACGGTGACAGCTGAAATTATAAGTAATTCGTTTTTGTTAGATAGAGCTAAATTGAAAGCTTTCAGTCACGAAATCTCTAAAATTATGTTTACCTTCCCCAATTTAACGATTACGTCGTATTTTGACAAAATAATGACTAACATACATATCAATTATTGACTCAATACAAGTTAGCAACAATTAGATTATAATGCGGCGCCGAATTTGCCTAAATATTCAGCATAACGCAAACTTTACCGTCATATCTTTTACCGGATTCAACTTAACGCAATACACAACGCAGAAATTAATAGCAAATGTGCTGTCTTTTCCTGTTTTTTTTGTACTTTAATAAAGATTTCTGGAGGTCAAACAGAGCATTGTAGTTTGACAGCATCTGCGTGATTATCCAATCTCTTACATTGGAATGTGCACAATAGTTTAATCCAGGAATTGCATTTTCTAACTTCTGTCACATTTGCAATTTACCAGGTGTACGTTTAATTGGATTCTGTTAAAATTTCGTTACACCTTCACACACTTGAACATATGGCTATATATATATATATATATATATATATATATATATATATATATATATATATATAGTATATATATATATATATATATATATATATATATATATATATAGGAAGACAAAGGTTCAGATTTTTGCCTTGACCTATGAGTGACTAAAAATTGTCCCGCACAAGAAAAATGCGGTCAAATCCAAACGAAAAGGACAGCACTGAGAATCAAAGTAAAACATCATTTAAATAAAGCAATATGTTAATATTTAAGAATTGATATCTTATTTCCACATAACCTTGTAATTCATTATTATACATGGTCTGTAATAGAATACTAAGTCGACCATTTCCATTAGAGATTAATGGCTTAGATTATGAGTTTTTTCCTAGGTGATCGGCTATTCGAGGCTGTCAATCCATAATTGTCTGGTGCATTTCATTTTGAGGCGCCAGTGAGCATTATTACCTTTTTCAGCTACAACATATTTTTCGCGTCTATCATTTTTCTCTCATTTCGTTTGCTGTCAATTTAGCACATCGTTTTAACTGCATAATGGAAGTGACCTAGTGGATTTACATGATATAATTTAGCTTTATCTTGATAGTATCGGTGAAATTCCTTTTTTTACTATCCAATGTAATTGCCTAGGTCCCACCTGTTGTTAGGTCAGTAGCTTCGTTTTCTCCGAGCCATATAAAATCAAATATTAATTACTTGTTCGAACATATTTTTTCTATAGCAATTATATATTGGCATAAACTTCTCGCCTGTATTTAAATCTTTAGGGTACATTACCGAGTTGGCCTACCCTTATATATAGCACTCATAGGTCGGAAAATTTCTTGATTCCTTTTTATTTATCAGGTGGACAGATTGTGTTGACCGGATTCTGGGGCAGAAAAAACAATACTTTAGGAAATATAATAAATATAAATAGATCTGTTTTGAATGAGGAAATTTCATTTGCCACAGGTTGTTCTTTATATGAGTATAGTCTAAACCCGGAAGATGGTACCGGAAATGAAGTCCCAAAATTTCGAAAAAAATTGTAAAAGATGGGTCCACGAACAGTTTCAAAAAAGTTAATTGTGAACAGCTTCATAGTGACGAAACAAGTGAGAACCCATCAATCAAGTGTAAAGTAATCAAGATTTTACCGACTGACAATTATCCCGCAACAGCAATTTGCGTATGCCGACGGACAATTAATGGATTGTATTTCTTATTAGGATGTGGTGATGAACTGAACCCAGGATCATAACCGTATTAGTGCAACATTAGTTGCTCTACTGGTCCTAGTTGAAATAATTTGTTACTTGTTACGCAATACGTAATACCTAACTAAATATATAATAGATTTCTTCATTCAAAAATATCTTAATATTGTGTTTCATTGAAACATGACATAATTGCCACAAAATCTTATAACCGTTGTCGCTCTAGGCTACAGTGTAAGGCTTTGCTGTAGTAGATAGACAGAAATGTTTATAATCCGAAATTTGGTGAATTTTTGCAAAATATTATATCACTGTCACCCTTTATAGACTTCGTATATAGGACAAATAACTAGTTGACTATTAAATCGCACTGCTAAAGACTTGGTGTGATATTGTCTCTACTATTGTCTTAATACACATACACACAGTTGATTGCAATTTTCAACTATCCCATACTTCTTAACCAAATATAAAGTGGATTTGGATAATAGTAGAAACGCATTAGTTCATGCGACTGACGGTAGTTTTGCTCGTGTGAGAATTTTAAAGTAATAATTGCGTTTGTGATCTATTTTATTTCTGATTTCATGACTTAGCTCAAATTAATCATTGATTGCGCATTTAATGACAGTTTTATAATTAACATTTTGAAAATTTTTTCTTCAATATTTGAATCTTTGTTTTTCAAAATTGCTTCATTTTAATCACCAAAGAAAAATTGCTATGTAATAGCTATCTTTTTGTAAAAGAAATATAAAAATGGTTTTTCAATTGCCAATGTTACATTTATTAGTCTAAATTTTGAAAGCTGTGACCGATTTCCAGATTTCAACTTTCTTTTTTAAGGACGCTGGAATATTTTGATTGCAATTAAGTGAACAAAACAGAATCCTCTCTTTAGGAATTTATTTTTTTCATATTTTTTTGTTAGTTACTGTGCTGTATAACTTGCGTGGAAGTTTCGTAATACCTATGCATATCTTTGATTAAGTTTGGTGGCATTTAATTTACTTATATTCATTTATTTATTAGGTTATATGGTTATATAGCAATGAAATATTACTCACTTTTGGCTTTTATATGGCTGTGCATTATGATGATGATGATGATGATGATGATGATGATGATGACGAGGAAGATAAGCAAAAATCATCACGTACAGATGGTGGATTCCCATGTACTCATGCATATTTTTTTCAAATTTTCTTGATTCCAGCATACAATGTGGCTACTGAGTATAGTTAAAACATTGGAAGCTGTTCTTCGTTTACGCCCTTATCACCTGTGTGATATTACGTTAATGCAAAATAAGTAGAACTAATGCAGTAAAAGCTAAAGGAAACTGGCACTCGGGACTAATTATAAATGGTGTAGTTGGCATTCCATTAGAGCAAAAAAAATTGGCAATTACTGGTGTGTGTGTGGTACCCAGTTCCATATGAAAAAATAATATTACTAGTCTAATTTCTGACGAAGCCATGTTTTCTTTGCGTCTCGTCGAAATCAGCACACAAAATATCGAAGCTACAAGTAGATGTCAAATAACGACGTGTCTTCCGGCAACCTAAAATAGGACTACTGGATTGGCAACAAATATAGGAAACAGTGCTATGGCTCTCTTTATGGCAATTATTCTCAACTTTTTGTTACACTCATACAAGACGTGATTGTATAAATTGAAATCTACATTCTCAGCTTATATACATTCGCGCTGCACTTCAGTGCAGTTTTAACTCGTCAGTAATTTCTTCTCTTCTTCCAAATAGAACTAATAATGACATGAATGCGTCCGTATTTGAAACCGACTTTGTTTCATAATATTGTACGTCGGATCAATTAACTGAAATTCGGTTTTATTAAAAGTTAAACAATATTAGATTTATATATAATTCCTTTCCGAAATATTCTAGATTGACTAGTGCGTTATTGGATATATCTGCTAAAGTACATTTTACATCAGAATTGCTTTTACTATTCAATTAGGCAAGGTAACTGTTTCTGGTCTAAGCGAAAATTTTACTCTTTTCTGTAATGCAATAAAGTTTGTGTAGTACATGAGGTCAAGTTATAAAAGAAGGCGAAATAAACATACTGCAAATTCAATTTCTCGTTATTGAATTAAATTTATGCTTTTTGTCAGATATCTGCAAACAAAACTATTATCCTACGTCTTCATTCAAGTATAACATTATTAATTTCATCCACACTTTTATATGAGGTTATAGCTTAATTTATGAATAAATATTTGCATACATTATTGATTAGTTATACATATGTGTGTGTGTTGTTGTTGGTTAATTTGAAATTTGCGCAAGAGAAAATGCAACCCGTTAACAGTATTATAACGTAGTTAATCTTGGACAAAATTGTTGAAGTAAAGAATCCTGCAGACAGTGAGCCTGCAGCAGTGTTACTTACATCTAACGGTGAAACCACGGTCTTGAATATAAATGCCAATGGCTTTCTTTTAATATCATATATATATATATATATATATATATATATATATATATATATAATATATATATATATAATTAAACTGTTTCAAAGTATATATAATTTCGTTCTTCCATTGTATTCTTAGTCAAAATTGGAAGCTTTTTATTTATCCAAAAACGCAATAACTAAGCATCTTTATTGACCTGCTGACTGGTTAACAGTTTTTCTGACTTAATATGTGCCTCTAAGATGATCAAAGAGATTTAAAAAGAACAGTTGACCGCCGTAAGCTCTTAGAAATAGTAAAAAAGACTGCGAAAATTCGGACAAAGGAAGTTCGATCTCAAAGACTTTGTGTGAAATGACCGGAGGCGTTAACCTGCTAACTAAACTTATATTTGTAGCAAATGTTACAATTTTTATGGCGTAACTAAGCAGAATTGTCCTCCAATGTCAGACTTTTATCAAACACTGTAACATTATAATGATTGAAGTTTTGAAATACTTGCCTCGCAGTGCTTTAAATTATTTAAAGCTTTATTTCGTGTTTATATATATGGATGTATGTATTTTTGTATGAATGTGTGCCTTTATGTATGTTCGCATGTATGCATGTATGTAAATATGTATTTATGTATTTAAGTATTTATGTGTTATATATATATATATATATATATATATATATATATATATATATATTTGTATGTCTATCGGTTTTTTGCCTGTATGTTAGTATTTATAAATGTATGTGTTTATGTATGAATGTTTGTATGTTTGAATGTATGTATGCTTGTATGTATGCATTGATGCCCACACACATGTACGTAGGCATGCATATACGTATGTATGCCTATATGTATGTGTATTGGTGTTTTTTCTGCATGCATGTATTTGTGTATGTATTTAATTATTTATTTTCTCATGTTTGTGTATTATAGTGAATATACTTTTAAGAATGTGTATATATATAGTCTTTTTTATGTATGTGTGAAGGCATGTTTATGTGATATTCTATACATTTTTATATTTATGCTGTTATTTTTCTGTTTATTGGTGTCGGCATGTAAGTATGTGGGTTTTTATGGTCAGGTGGATGAATGAATTGAAGGATGATTTTATGTATTTTGTAGAAATATATATATTCTTTTGAAATGCGAGCTTTAATAAACTTCCTTGTACCCTTCCTGAGTGCAAAAACAAAAAGAAATTTTATCAGATATAAGAAAATTTTCTTTCTCGTGGTCTTCTCAAATATCTACTCATGAACATATCTTTATATATAAATTGGAAAGCAAAACAAGATAGAAATATGTGAACATAGAGAGAGTGTGAAAAACAGAAACCAATCAAATTGCGTGCGTCACATCCAGTTCAAGCTCAATGCTTGTACGTGCTTCTTCTGCTTATATAAATCCGGCTGCAATTTGTTTATCCATAAGGCTTCGTATGTGGCTAGCACCCTTTTTTGCATTTAGCATTCAAAGTAATTAATAAATGCAAAAACAAAAGGGAGCTAGCCACATACGAAGCCTTATGGATAAACAAATTGCAGCCGGATTTATGCAAGAAGAAGAAGCACGTACAAGCATTGAGCTTGAACTGGATGTGACGCACGCAATTGGATTGGTTTCCGTTTTTCATTCTCTCTCCACGTTCACATATTTCTATCTTGTTTTGCTTTCCAATTTATATATAAAGATATGTTCATTAGTAGATATTTGAGAAGACAATGCGAAAAAAATTTTCTTATATCTGATAAAAATTTCTTTTTGTTTTTGCACATTGGAAGGGTATTATTACAGAAAATATATATATATATATATATATATATATATATATATATATATATATATATATATATATATAATTGCGCGTTAGTTTGCATTAGAGTTTTTCGTAAAATTTTGTAATTACATTTAACATTAAATTTTTAGGCTCTTTAATTCTTGAAATCTTTTTTAAATCCTTTATATGCCTTTTGATAACTTTTGAATTTTGATTTTTATTGTTCAGGTGAACTTCCGATCGTTATTCTCCGGTGTTCAGTCTGTTATCGGCAACGTTCTGAGACGAAAAACTCCTAATAGCAGCAGGGAATAGCTTAAATAATAAAGCATTTCGGTTGGTCTATTCAATCTTTATTTAATGAGAATATTTAACACCATCGCGCACTTAAAGCAAGCCGATTGCAACAGAAGACATCTAGAGATTATACTCTTTAATCTACAATTATGCAATCATATTCGTAATTTCGTTCACAACCGGACATTTCACAATTATTTCAGCTTTATTTACGAAAGTTACTATATTATACCCGTCAAACATTTTCATCTCGATATATTTCGGCATGTCATTCTAAATAAGGCCACTAATCAACCGATTATTACAAAAAATTAATAAACTTAAAATTTTGTTGAACCTGTTTTTATCTATACATGATGGCTGGTTACATAACTATTGCTGATTTCTTAACAGATATACCTATGTTATGTATATGTGCGGGTGTTTTTTTTTCAGTTATACACGCATACATACACATACTTGGCGTGAGTGTACCTGTTGAAATATCAGTAAATCTTTGGTAAATAATTAATAATGGTAATTAAAACCAATTACAAAAAAAAGTTTCTTGTTTAATCACTTGTACTGTTTAATATTCTTACGATGACAGGCCTTGTAAAGAAGATATTTATTTGTGCAATGTTTTGGCATAATTGAGACAAGTTCTTGTTGGTGTAAATGTGAATATTAATGTTTTAAACAATTTGTACATAAATCGTGCGCATTTATTAACATTTTTCTAGTTTCATTTATTAGTTCATACAAGATAAACACAATCTCACGATGGACTACATGAGTTATTTTGTTAACGTATTTTGTCTTGTTCTAATTGACTTCTTGTAGGTGGATGCCAGCATTACTCTTAAAGTTAATTATATACCTGTCTAAAAAACGTGGAACAGGTTGGCTATGCTTTTTTGTGCCATATTAGACACAACTTAACATACTGCCATTAGAATAATATATCAAACAATGTTGGTCCTAATGTTGTTTCAACAGCATAGATCTGTAGGAAGGCATTGCGCAATAATATTATTCTCTTTTACAAATTATAGTATTTCTCCGCAGTCTCGCAATGGCTCCCACCACTGAGCATTAAGTGAAAAACTTGCACGCTCTTATTGGAATTGCACCTCTTTTTTGCGTTAACTTGACTTAATTTAAACTTCAGTTGTTAGAAGTTTCGCTTTACCTGCTATATTCAATTTTATTGCAGAGCTAGTAATTTTTCGGTTCCATGTCATTTTATGGTGACCATATTGCAAATTTCATTGATCAAACATTATTATTGTGGTTTTGTTTTTTTCTAGTTATATTGAAGCAGTTTCATGCAAATGCACAGACATAACGGACTTCTGGACTAAGTAATTAAGTACTGTTATTCGAGGATATTTAAATTTAAAATGCACATTGGTGTCGCGCGCGTTGATAACAGTTATTTAAATCAGGTTTGCGATCTTGACATTAACACCAGTCCTATTATATGCATACATTTGTCAGTACAAACTAAGCATTTTATAATTTTGAAAAGGAAATTCGTCCAGTAGACCGGTTTCAGCCTTATTGTCCAGAATTTGCCATCAATAGGGCTCGAAACTAGGCTTGTGTGCTACAAAATATGTTTCCACACTGCCGCACACTACACAATTTTCAGTTATATACCGGAAGAAGTTCCTTTTCTACATTACACATTGTTGTTTATATTAAAACGGTTATGTATAAAATGGGATAGGTTTTTACATCAAGATTGCAATTGTGTTTTAAATAAATATTCACATTTTGTTTTCTTCTATTCTACATAGTATTTCGTTGCCAGTTTTTCCGGAAAACGGTCAAGAAAATCTATTTCATTGTTAAAATTAACACAAAATCTTAATTTATTTAAATAAAACTTTCACAGCCATTATGCTCAAACTTATGAACAAAGTAAGTTCATATAAGTCATAAACTATGGAAGTACTCATGCTTTGTACCGTAAGTTGCGCATTTACGTAGTCAAATAGATCCTGCACACAATTATAACGGCTGTAATGTTCATTAAATTTCCTCATCTTATCTGAACAATTAATCTAATTTTTTTCCAATTTGTGCTTCAATTCAACATTTTTTCTGATATAGTATTCAACATACCAGGAAAGGTGTAGAAATCTTCTAATTTGGATTCTTTTAAAATTTCCGTATATATATATATATATATATATATATATATATATATATATATATATATATCTATACTATTTCTGTATTTTCCTCATATACATTCGAGTAATATTTATGGACTGTGTTGATTAAAAGTTTATCATTTGGAATCATTCCTCTGTTTTAATTAATGAATTAATTGAAAACTAAACCTACATATATCTGTTCAATTCTGATTCAACGTGAGGTTTCAATGAAAGCGTTGCGCTGTGCACATATTGTATACCTAATAATTGGTTTATTACGCTTAATGAATGAATCCAGCCGTTACCAAAATGTTTCATGCTGGTGGGATTAGATGTTTCCAAAATTTGTGGCACATTTAATTGCCAGCCATATGATCACAGCTGCCTGTATGGCGTTTACTCTACTAACCAATTATCTGGTATAATTTCAATGTTAAAGTCTTCGTTATCGAGATTGTTCATGGTCCATAACAAATAAATTGGCATATTTTTTTGACTGAATGCATTTTCTTTGTGCTGAATGGACTATCGCAGTAGTTGCATAAAATTAAAGTTAGACACGAGTACTTGGCTAATAGTATTTCTCCTTGTCAAATTTGTTTTAAGGCTGATTTCAGTGGATGTTTGATGGCACTTGAATTACGCCTAATTTGACAATATCTCATTTTTCTATAAATTCTTCCATATCAGCACCGAAAATCAATAATACCCGCGGGGCATTTTTCGACAAAATGCATACAACCATGTGATTGTTTACATATTTACAATTATAATTAGAAATAGAAAATGAATAAATTTGTTCGATTCTTAAGAATCAATACTCTTTACCCGCTAATATAGAAGAGCGCTTTAAGCATTCCTAATCGTGCAAGTAGGTCTTGATGAATGGCGAATCGTGTTCTATTTCGTTTACTTTATTCCTTTTTTATTCAACTAATTTTTAAATTACCATTTTGTAGCTTCAATTTAGTTTTTCCTCTTTCTTCAGTAATTAAAATCCTATTTACGATGTGTTTCAATTACAAATCTCTATAGCTAGACTATTGTTATCCTTATGGGATATAACGACATAGAAAGAAATTTAAATTGTCATATGCATTCATTTTTAATGTTATCTCTTCGCGGTGTATGATATAGCATTTCTGGACACGAAACTATCTTGAAATTGAAAAAAGATGCATTTTTTGAAGATATTCCCTCTAGAATAACTAATTTTGCCTTTCAGTTTCTCTTTATCATTCAGTGTGGTGGAAATAATATGACGTTAATTTTGTTTCATAACTCTTTGGAGTTCTTGTAATTAATTGCATGGTCATTCCGCTAATAATATATTTAAGTAGAAATTATAGCTATTTGTATTTGTCCATAATTGCCTTACAATAATTGATGAAATATAATAGATGGCATTTCGATGAAATCCAATAAAGCAAAAATTATCAGGAATGTAATGCATTTTACTACTAAATTATATATATATATATATATATATATATATATATATATATATATATATATATATAATTAAAATTTTAACTCTAACTTTTCTTATTTTTGGCTATTTATGTGAGTATTTTTATATGCGAAATTGTGATCGTGGTAATTAATATTTTTAAAGACGAGACAATCACAACTTATTTAAAAGATAGGCCACTTTCACGTCCACCTTAATTTTATGAATTTGCGTAGCAAATGGCTCATACGAAGTAAATTATTAGAAATTACACGTAGTTTTGCTAGACACTACCTGTAAAATCTATTTTCTAGCTAGTAAAATCTTCATCAGAGAAACCGAATCAAAGAAGAAACAATTTAAAATCTGAAAGAACTTACAAAATATTAACATTTATACACAATATCTAAAATGTCGTCAAAAAGATCAAATTTAGCATGCGAAATATTGAATACTAAATCCTTTATTGAACAAACAATACCAATGAAGTATCTACGCATTATACTTTAAGAACTCAAATTTACTCTCAATAAAAGGAGGAATATCTGTGTACTTACATCTTCAGTGATTTAGAAGTTATGCTTATACTCAAAATGTTAACCCAGGATTATTTAGTGACGTTTCGTGCACTCCATACTCTACTCTGGTGCAGCTAAAAGCCTCCATACAATTTTTCGTTATAAACCAACTCGAAGGCTGCAAAGATGATATTTTCGTAAGTGAAAACAATTCGTTCACTCTCAATTCTAGTCAAGTTAAATTTCTGCAATGTATATTAGCGGTGAGGACCGCATGTCTGATTTACGTACCTTAGTTATTTATTACAATTTGTTCATTTATATCCAGATCGTTTTCGTGCTTGGCAGATGAACATGGATGTCGTAAACTCGTCAGTACATGCGACACTGTAGTTTTGCTACTGGTGAAATAAAGCGTGTTTTTTATTTACCATACCTGCACAAATTTGGATTTAAGAATGTTATTTCCGACCCACGCATTCGGAGGTTGCTTAAATTCATAAGTTAAACTCGCATGGCGAATGCTGAAATAATGTTTTCTTCATGACTGCATAGTAAATATTTAATCTAAATTATATTTAGGATGCAAGAGCCGTATTTCAGAGTTTTAATTGGTATAAATAACTTTCGGTTTTTCCTTGTTAGTCAGTTGTCATCGTGCTTTAATAATGAACATAGAAGTTAGAGCTACGTTAATGCGTTCGACTGACTGTTGTTTAGCTATTTTTTTGTGACTGTTCAAAATTAATGGGTACAGTGTTCATCCTACGTCCAAAAACTAATATAAATAATTGATAGTTTTAGAGAGTTTTAGTACTACTGATTCAATGACGACAGCTTTTATAAATGATACACGATGTGGATTTAATTAGGCTTCATTCGATTCTGTGTTTTTTTAAATTTCAGTTAGGGAAAACGGTTGAGTTTTCCCGCCTACATTCCTCAAACTGTGTTATTAAAGTTTTTTTCGATAATTGTGTTATGTGCGCAGATTTCATAAATTCCACAAAATCCGGCATTTTACCTCGTCAATTTAATGTTTCACTTTACGTTCGTTTCACATACTGCGACGGTCAAATCTTAATTCCTATTTTGTAAACTGTTGTTTTAACTACGATTCATAACAAACCTTGTTATTTATCGGTCCCCTATTCATAAAGGCAGAATCATGTTTGATTCTTAAGTAGATTTAATTTATGGTTTACTATTCTATGTTTGGATAATAGAAATTGTTATTCTGTTAACTGCTTTGAATTTGTTAATTTACTCGAAAGCAAAAAGTTCATTTAACGTGGTTTACGAACCTGTTTCCAATTCAAAATTTCAATAAAATTTACAGCCAGTGAGATTGTGCCTATTTACTCATTTCAAAGACAAATGTTACGGTATCTAGGTAAAATGCCTTGTATCGTTCATAGGGTGTCGTACTTAATAAATATACAACTTTTCTTACGTTTTATTTGATACGATGTGTTCTGAACGGAAAACGTTTGCCGAAAAGGATGCTGTAATTACGTGATCAGTGTTGTGACTAACAGAGGCTGCATGCCAGTTGTTTTTTTCATGAAAATATATCAACGGCTATTGACGGCCACCTTCTTCATTTTACCCATCACCACGCGTTTCATAAAGCAAGCTTGATTTATTAGTTTGTTTTTTAAAACTTATTATGATGAGTGAGCTGCGGAAGGCCGCGCCAACGACCGTAGAAATATTTACAACGAAAAAAAACCAAATGGATTTCACTCTATGTTTGTCACAAAACAGATCAGGTGATGCTGATTAGTCAAGATTCGCAGTTCTTTCATTCCTTTAATGGTACTGAAAATTTGCTTTAGAAAATGGTTGCTTAAACATTGCTTTTATAGTCAAAACATGATTCAGGTAATTTACCTAGTATCACAAAACTTTATTAATTTTTCTCACGAATAGTTTCTTTCGAAGCATTTTTAAGTCTTCTACTGAGTTCTGTGTGCTAAGCAAGTTTATAATCTTTATGTTAAAATTATGCAAATTTAAACAACCAACTTTAACTTTTAAAACAAAGCTTTAATTAAAAGCGATTTTAATCACACCAGATCAACTGCTAATGCCATGCACGCATATTATACAGAGCGCACCTAGAAACAAATGTGTTAAGTTTCTCTTTTCTTGAACACCACTTAATCAAGTATATATTGTGGTTGTGTAGATGTTCTGGCTTCGTTTGATGAGAAGGCAGTCAGTAACACTGGCGTGTAAAAATTATTTAAGGCTGACCGGAGCATGTCTTCGTGTTCCTAATGTGACAAACTTGTTGAAAAGCACGCCATGCCTAAGTTATTCTGGGGCGTATGTTAGTTTTTCGCTATCTGAAATACATTAATTCCTCGAGTTGAATCGGTTGCTTTATTTTAATTCGGTTTCTCCTGGCAACGACAAGCTGATTTTATATGCGCAAATACTGCTCATCCGCCCAGACTGAAATTAAACTTTTTCGCTTCTGGTGATTATTTGACGTATACGAGTCCTCATTCTTCCTCTTCAGGCCAAGTTGTTTGAAGTTTGTTCACGTGAATTTGCTTATTAGCTTTGAATGCACGTATCTTACTATAAACAGGTAGACTGAAGATTTGCTGAGACATCGCAAAAAACCGAAAACTGTTCGTTTCAACGCCAGCCACGAAGTTAAATTGATTTATTTTAAAATAAATCTCTAAGTAGCACGTTTTTATTTCTTTTTTATTTTGCATTTACAAATGCACAGTTATTAAAAAACAAAATTTTTAAATTTGATTATCAATGTGACTATTTACGAAATCAGCTACACATTTATTGTTTATGTCTACAACTTTTGAAACACGTATGCAGCCCATCAGTCAATTTGTTGGTAAATTAATAATTTCAAGAGACCTCTAAACACTCTCCAAATAGTGGAAATAAAAAACGACTGAACTCGATTCCTCTTGCTAATAAGTTCACCTATTCACAAGTTGTGCGAGGCGTGTATTTCCTTTTTTAGCATGGTAACCAAATTAAATTTTATATCTGGCTGTTTGTATTTTTACGCCATTTTTACTGACATTTAGACCCATATTTGTGACGCTGAAGATGAATTTTAATAAAACATTGTCCAGTCAACCAAACTCCTGGTTTTTCTACTCTTATCCAACAAATTTCGATAATTGGTCGATTTCTTAAAAGTTGTTTAAAGAAATTTACTGTTTATGTTGACATTTTGAAAATTGCACTAATTTCAGACAAGTGGCGTTACTTTGTTTATTGAAAAACAGATTGTCGCAACAGTCACTGGTTGTCATCGCCGCTTGTTTAGTTTGAGTTTTAGAATTGTGTTTTTCATTAAGTCTTGATAACGAATAATGAAAAAATGCTCAATTTTTTTCCTGTAATCGCCAATTTATTTTGCCTTTATTCTGAAACCAAATTAAATTATCATTCCTTCTTGGCAACCACCGTTTTGTATTCTTGATATTTATTTGCCAAAATGTTATTTTGTATTTAAACCTCAGCTTAAAGCGAAATCGGTTTTATGATTTATTGTAAAATTTATCCGGTAAATGTTTGAATAGTGTGTTTTACTATGAATAAATGTCAAATCGCCTTTATTCAATGAAAACTGAAATAATTTCAAAATTCCATCAATGTGAAATTTATTTTAAAATAAATTTATTTTTTGTCATCATATTTATCCGTCTTTTCGAACATAATTCCAGTTCGTGCTCGTTTTTTTACTCATAAATCACGATAAAAACATATTACGAAGCTTTGGTATTTGGCGTTTAGAGTGTTTACTATTCCCCTATCCCGTAAAATTAAGTTCACCTCGCAAATCACTTCTGATATACTATTTACAAAATTCGTATATATTAACTCCAACAATTTTGCTTTGAAGTCATATTATAAATGACATATAAGCGGGCCAAATTTCGATTGTTTTATAGGGCACACGTCTAAGAGTTTGCACTGCCCAGTTTTCCCACAATTCTAAACAGTATGAATCCAGTGTATATCATAGCATCACACTTTTTGTTCATTATAAAATTAACATATCCTTTGTCACACGTACTGATAGACAAGAGTTTTGCCAAGTTTCATTGTCTAGTCAAATACAGTGATATTGACGCTTACTTCAATCTTGAAAACTTAATTTAAAGAATTGTCATCACCACTCATGAAATAAATGATTGTTTAATTGTATAAATAATAAACATGAGGCAAAAGCTGCAGAAAGTTTGTGATTGCATAGAAATTGTACAGCAAACACTTCCACTCAAGTGTATGCCTGACTATTAGAGGTGAGAAATGTAAGTCTAATTTTGCTCTCCTACATATGCTTTGCTGTTTGATCCTTGCTATTCAGTTCGCCGTCGTACTCTGATGATAATCATGCAGGGTCGAAAGCGTCAGTACATGTGACTGACGGACGTTTTGCTATGATGTTCAACAACTGGTTAAATACAATGTGATTGGTGTTTACTTCAAACCTGCAAACTTGTTTTAAAGATTTGTTACTACCACCCACGCAACCATTGATTTTTTAATTGTATAACTAATATACATGGGGCGAAAGCTCCAGAAAGTTAATGTTTGTGACTGCGTAGAAATTTTACAGCGAATATTTTTGGTCAAGAATGCGAGACTACTAGAAGTTAGAGCCACATATCTAATTAAACGAACGTTGGTTGCGCGGGCGGTGGTAACAATTAATATAATGACGCTTGCTATCTTGATATAAGCACCCGACCCATTAATTGCTTACATATGTCGGTATAAACCAAGAATTGTATAGTGTAGATAAGCCAATTAATCCAGTAGACTGGTTTCCTTCGTATTGGGAACTCATCACGTACTGGCCAGAATTGATGAGTTCCCCGTAGGAACGAAATTGGTCTACTTGATGAATTGCCTTTTCTACACTATGCAATGCTTATTTTATAGTTAGTATATAACTGTAAATTGTGTTTAGTGTGCAACCGAGTGGCGTAGTGGTTAGAGCAGCAGATTCCAAAGCAGACTTGTCATCCCCACTCGTGCAAGCAATGATTGTTTAATTTCGTAACGAGTAAACATGTGACGAATGCTGCAGAAAGTTTGTGACGGCATAAAAATTTTACATCAAATACTTCCAGTCAAGTACAATGTATGCGAGACTACTAGATGTGAGAGCTCCATATCTAATATTGCTTTTCATACATATGCATTGCGATTTGATCCTCGCCAGTCATTTTGCTGTCGTACTCCGGTGATGATCATGGAATGTCGAAATGCGTCAGTACGTGGGACTGATTTTAATTTTGCTATGTTGCATGACTGGTTAAATACAATGTGATTGGTGCTTTATTTTAGCTTGTTACAAGTTACACCATGCGGGAAACTTGTGGGCATATAAAAATTGAGCCTAAACCATGTCGTGGAAATGTCAGTTTTCCACATAGACAAATGAGGTTTTTTCTAAATAAATTTGCATCTTTAAATGGTTAAATATGTACGTAAGGGGATCAAGTTTGCGGACAAATCCTATTTCAAAACCTAGAAAAAGAATAAAGCAAACTTTATTCATATGTGCAATATTGTGTACGACTATTTAAATTCATAGCGATTGGTGTTAATCTCAAGTCCCCAAAGTTGAACTTGATAATTGTTTTCAAACCCTGTGCAGACACTAACTGCCCATAAATCTACTTAATCATATTATTTAATAATATTATATATTTTTTTAAATAATCTGGCCTAGAATGGGTTACATCCTGTTTAGATAATTTACATAACATGTTAAATTTACTTTGCACAACTCTCTATTTGATGATATTAGCTTACAGCAGTTTTAAACTATTTTGAGTAATATTCTATTTAAAAAAATTTGTTTTGAATGTGTCTAATACCTTTTCCGTGCGGCGTAAGTGATTGCTATTCACCTTTTCTGCATGTTATGTGAAATAAAATGTAGAATTGGTGCTATTGCCATAGAGGATTGATTCAATTAAAACGATACTAGTGTCTGGTCGGTTGCTATTAGGCGTAGCAATCATATTCCTATTATATCCTGGCTACAGTAAGCGTTTCCGCTGTATCCAGCTTTGAAACAATAGTACATAATTCAGGTCAATCAATGCGTAAAATGTATAAAAATGCCCTTATGCATATTTCTACTCACAACATTTTATAATTTTATGAGTAGTTAGCTCTATATGACCTCGTCGAATAACGCCAAGACCGCCATTAGCACTGGCTTGTGTATTACATGTTGCACACCTAGTTTTAAATTATTTCAAATATGACCAGAAGGACAAACCAATGTCAGCATGAACAGAAGGAATAATCTCACTTGCACATTCGTTTTGTGCTTACTAGCCAGTATTTCTTACTACACTCACTATATATCTGAATGAGGAACGTTGGATAATTGGACAGTACAAACGTCTATACGAATGTGTAAAACTGCTGTAGTGAAGTCAATTTAATATAAATTTTTCGACGGTTCAAATTCAAAGCCAACTCACTATACATAATATACACCGAACCTGTAAACGGTATCAACACTAGTTGTTGAGTCGGTACTTGATACCAACACTATGGTTGCAGAATAGGTACATGCTATCGAAGAAGTAGATTTCAATGTGTGCTTTAGTTCGCCAATTTTGAGAATTAAATTTATTTCTGGTAACCTGTTACTCCAACAAATCTATAAACTCTAGCCTCCATCTATATTATTTATCACTTATCGCGGTAATCATGACATCATTCCATTACATTTATAACATCACTGAATTTACCTTCAATTGAACTCTTCTTGCTTAGCCTTCAAGACATTCTCAACACGCATTTAAAAGTAACTAAACAAAAACGTGCTCAATCATGTTGTTATCAATTTTTACTTTAATTAAAACATGCGAGGAGTAACTAATTTAAATTTTCAAAGAAGGCGTGCAAATTATGGGGCAAAATTTGATAATAATCAATTAGGCTGTTCATCAGAACTATGTTAATTCCTTATGTAAGCTTTCATATTTAGTATATATGTATATATATATATATATATATATATATATATATATACAGACAATTCACGGTATAGGTATGGTAGTCCCTTGACCAGCATTGGAAGACATATACGCATCATTAGAAACAACTGGTTTAAAACCATTTATCAATGACTTATTTAAGTAAGCGTTGAATATACCTCATGGTCGTTGAAAAGGATGAAGAGACAAATTCACTGCACATCACATAAACAAGGTAGACCAGGGCAAATCATCGTTTACAATAGAAGAAGAAAAAGACTTGATATTTATCCTTCCTAGATGTAGGAATAACGAGAGATGAAGAAGGTACCTCTAAGGTCAGTCTACGAAATCAAGCTGGACTGTACAGTATATCCATTATATGAGAGGAAAGGCCGTACAAAAGGAACCTATTAACAAATTTGGGGTGCCATGAATACGCAGGATTTGTTCACCGGACAACATTGAAGTAGAGCTAAATTTGTTTCGCGAAGCGTTGAGAAATAATGGCTATCCGGACTGGTTCATCGAATACAACTTGAGGCAACGCAACAAAATCGTGGCCAATTTGGAAGAAAATCAAACTCCCCAGATAGTAACGCTTAGTGTTCCCTTTGGAGGTGATCTTCCACCGCAAATCGTCAAACGAAAAGTAATTCGAGCGACAAAAGCACAGTTTCCATCAATACAGGTGAGAGTGGTGTTCAACACTACAAAACTGATGCGCACGAATGAAAAAGATAGCCTCTCTGTGACGTCAACACCTTTGTCTGTATACAAATTTCAATGTACCTGCAACGCTCAGTACATCGGCAGATCTAAAAAAAGGCTCGAAACTAGAATAAATCAGCATCTCCCTCAAAAACTTTTAAAGAGGGGTGCAGCTCCTGAACAAAAATCAGCAATTTGCGAGCATGTACTACTCACAGGTCATGCTGTTAGTAGTAACAAATTTTCAGCTCTCTACAAGGCAAAAACAGAGAAAATGCTTCTGGCTTTTGAAGCTATTGCAATTAATAAGCTCAAGCCCTCCTTAAACGTGCAGAAAATAATTCAAAAAGAAATTAAATTGGACTGGAATGAAGACATAACTGACATGCCTTTAAAAATAGCCAACGCTTCGCAAAATACGACACATACATCAATTACGGACGCAATTACAATGATAGAGATGACACACCAAATGACGGTGCACAAAAGGAGTGTTCTAAATTGCGCAAAACAAAGGCTAACATAACGAAGAGGGGATTGGTTACGACAAATGTACAATGGGATTGGATGAACGAATATATTAACGAATCCAGAACAATGGCTGTAGATACTGGTAGAAATAAGATTTATTAATAAATGTTATTCCATGGAGTACGTTGTTTTGTTCTTACATTTTTAAAAATGGGGAAAATAGAAACGATCAATTTATTGAAATACCGTATGCCCCAAATCACTTGATTAAATTAGTTAATTATTATATATATATATATATATATATATATATATATATATATATATATATATACATATATATCTGCAACAAGAATCATCTTCGTAACTTTCTTTTCTTAGTAGGGCAAAGTTAGCTGCGAGGTTCAGTTTGTTTATGACGTGATACGGTGAAATCCGCAAGGAAGCTGTGTTGCTGATGTCGCCTTGCCCGAATGATAACTTGGCCATAATGGTGTTGTAGAGAGGTTTAGTTTGCCTCATTTCTGTGAGTTATCCTGATAAATGTTACTCATAGTAGCAAGGTATTCCTTCTCTCTCTATCTCTCTCTCCAGTAAATCTCACCAATAATTCACTAAATTCATTTATATATTTTATTCCACTCCTTATGGTTATACGGCAGTGAAACATTAGTCACTTGACTTTGTGTGGCTGAATTGATGATGATGATGATGATATAGAGCATATATATATATATATATATATATATATATATATATATATGATCAGTAAGAATTTTAATTATATTTATGACTTCAATATATATGTGAACAAATAGATGAAGGATATTTCATCTCACTAGATCTACTGCCCTTTTGGGAACTGCTTAAATACTGACCAGTATTTACCTGGAACTGGGCTTCTTTCGGTACACGTTTGCTTCGGAGTTTGCGATTCTATCCACAGCGCCACCCAAACTGCACACTACACAGAAGGTTCTGTCAAATTCCAAGTTATGCTTTACGTTAGCGTTTTATTCAGGTGGGACCTATTTGGAATCTCTAAAGCCATGATCTTCTAACTAAGCAACCCTGAGCTCTATTCATACACCACACATCATGCTAATTGGAGAAGGTATATTGAATTGAAGCCTGATAGCATGATTTTGATTTTCTATATTTTTAAATTATAAACTCAAAATGGCATAAGGTAACAAGAGAACGTTATCCAGTAGAGCGATTTCGTCCTTGTTAGGAGGCCTTTAAGTGCTGTCAAGTATTTGCCGCGGACGGGACTCGAATCGAGGATCATTTGCTTCTGCTTCTGCGCCTGTAACCACCGCGCAACTCAAACTGCATAACTCAACTTATGTTTTTGGTTAAACTTACTTCAATGTGGAGCTAATTTGAAATATACGAAGACTTGAATGTCTAACTAGCTATCTCATTTCTGTCCCTATAAAAATGACACGATGCCTCATGAGAAATTTATATACCATAGTCTAGGAGTACTTCTGTACAACATCAAACTGATGGACCTTCTCGGCATTTGCCAGAGAACGCAAGACCGGCCCTGTTAAGGGCCCCCAAACAGTTCTAACTCTTTACTTTATGGAACTCTAACAGAGTTTGTAACGTCGTAATGTCATTTACTTGAGGTTGGGGTGTATAATATTTAATATTTGTTTATTTAATTATTTATTTATTTGTCTGGTAGAACTCAACGACCTGAGAGAGGCGTGCTTTGTTTCCAACAATTCTCAATTTTGAAGGATACTGGGTTTCATTTTGTTTTATTTTAGATTCTCGGATTTTCTGATTTCATTCTAGAATCCACCTGGAAATTACTTACACATTTTTTGGAATTTGCCTTCAGTTATCAAGGATTTATTTCTAGCTCACCCGATTTTCCCATTTCTTGTCTGATTTCAACTCTAGGATCCACCTGGAATTTACTTACACATTTTTTTTGAATTTGCCTTCAGTTATCAAGGATTTATTCCTAGCTCACCCGATTTTCCCGTTTATTATTGACATTTTAATACCCATTCTTTTTCTATCATTAATACCCATTATTTTCCTCTTTTATCGTAATCTACGCTGTATCTGCTCTTCTATCACACTCTACCATGAACGAGATTTCATCGCCAGCCACCATCTCCCCGTTCCTCACTCAAAAACTTATCTCCAATCTTACTGACCTCCAGCAGCAAATGGCGGATGTCACAGGACTACCTGGACCACTGACTGGCAACCTTTCAATCTCCACCGTACAGCCCCATCTATTACGTCAAGCTGATGCGTTTTTGAATGGGGTAGTTAGGGAGGTTGCCCTACGAAATCACAACAAGAGAAACCTCTTTTTATGGTCTCCGCGCTCCCCCCCTCTCAAAGGACGCTCTGGCCTCAGATCTCATCAGTCATATAGGGGATAACTTTAGCCACATTAAAGAGATCTCTTAGTGAAAGGGTCAGGCTTTTATTCTCTTCTCGCACAAAAGACTGTCTGACGGTGAGCTTCGTCACCAAACTGCAATCGCCCCTTAATCATCCGAGCAGTAAAATTATAGTGTGACTGCATCAAGCCACAGAGGACTTCAGAGAAAGCCCAGACCCCTCAACTGACACCACCCTCCCAGCTAATCACGCCTTTCGGGATGGAGCAACCAAAGAAAGCCACTCATCCTGCGTAACCAAGACGCTCCTTCCCACAATCCAATCTCCCTGCTGATGTCTTCCCGATTTGAAGGGCTTCCTTTCACCTTTATCCCTTACTCCACAACCAGTCCCATCACACAGTCTCAAGCTTTACCACGTCGTCGCGGCCGACCACGCCGCGCAAAGCCTCCAAATAACGCAACCTCTCCCCCAAGTTCATCTACCAGGTCCACATTCCCACGACATGGTACTTTTGCGACGGATGCTATGGCCCAGAAACCAAATAAACGTAAGGCGCCTAAGGCCAAACGGAATATAGACCCAGCCCCATCAACTTCAACTCCCCCTACGAAAACGCTCATCGACCCCACCCAGGACTGTTGCGTCTCAGCCCCTGATCCGTCTCTGTCCCCGCCCACCCCATCAACGCCGCTTCAGAGCGCCCCCTCGAGCCCAGATATCTTGCCTCCCTTTTGCTTTCAAATACTCCAATTACCTCACACACCCGACAAACGTGGGGCAAAAGAGATCCAGATCGACGCTGACCACTCCATCCTCGTTAACGAGCAGTCAGTCACCCTCATCAGCCATCGATCTTGCCCCGCCCGCCAGAGGAAAGCCTCCGCACGCTTCTCCTGCCTGATCAAACCATCTCTCTCATAGAGCACTCTCAGCAACTCACATTAATTGCAGATCACTTACGCCAAAAATCAATCAACTACGAGCTTTTCTATTCTCTAACGAGCTGAATATATACTTTCCCTATCCATCCACTGTGATGAACTATTCCTCATTCACGTTTACACGTTCCTTCGTAGCGAAAGAACTGTCCGTCGTGGAGGCGGGCTAGCTGCCTATGTCCGATCCCTTCTCATACCAAAACGTTTGTCGACATAGAACTGTCAAGGATTGGAATTTTTCTCGTTTCAGCTCCAAATCCATAACCAAAGCATATCTACCTGTGTTGTCTACAGACCCCCTAACCTCTCAATCATCGACGACACTCGCGGGGCACAACTTCTATCCACTTTTTTTCTCTCTGCATTTCGATCGGTACGTCGTTGTATGTGACCTCATCCTCCCCATGGTTAACTGGCAAAATCTAATTTCCGAAAGTCACCCACTGCTTCGACTTTTCGCGGACAACCTGTTAAACCAATTCGTGCACTTTCCTACCCGAGGGAACAACCAACTGGTTTGTGTCCTCTCCAACAAAGAGGTGACTGATGTTCATTCACGGGAGATCTTCCCTAATCTTGATCACTGTCAGGTATCCTTTCTCATTTCTCTCTTATCCTTTACCCCTAGAGAAGACACCCAATCATTCAGGCGATTCACCAACTGGGAAGACCTCCGCCGACTCTATGACGCCGTTAACTGGAGGGTCGTCTTTCTCCCAAACAATCTCTCCTCATGCTTTCCGAAGTCCATAACATTCTATCCCCCCACTTTAATTCCGCCACCTCTATTCAACACATGCACGCGACGAATATGTTGAACAATCTGTTTAAGGCACGCAATAACCTCGCAAGCAACTCTCGACTACGCGCCTCGTCACTTGCACGCGTCCTCGCACTGCGACGTATCGATGGGCGCATTAAACAGGTTATCAACAAACAAGCGCTCCACATCAAAAGACGCATCCGCTCAGCTCCTAACCCCCGGGCAAAGTTCGCTATCATCAAACACCAATTGCAGTACAAGCCCAAAACCTTGTATATTAACTTCTCTCAGTCAAACGACTCCTGTTTCGCCGGCGATTATTTGACTTACTTCCTCGATGGTATACGAGGAGGCGAGAGTGAAAGGACAATAGAATTCGCTAGCGTATGAAATGAGGGGCAGAACGTAGACCTTGAATAGCGTGAGTTGGAGAATGGGGTTGTTAGTCTTGATACAGATCAGACGGGCCCCTTTGAAGAGTTTGGAAGTAGTGTGCGTAAGGTGTGGGGAGAAGTCTAGGGATTTTTAAAAAATGAATACCTAGGTGTTTTGCCGAATCTATTATTTCTATATCGAGGAATTAATTTGCAACTGGGATAGAGCAGAATGGGTCAGATGTGAGTTTCATTAGACGAGTCTTGGCGGGATTTAATTTGAGACAGATTCTGCTGAGCTGCGAGTGGAGCGAGGATAAGAGCTCCGATAAAAGGGGTAAGGAGGGGTTGGATGCTGTGGGGTTACTGAATACGATGACCATGTCATCCGCGTATTTGAACAGCTTGAAAAGGTTGTCTTCAACCTGTACTTGCGCGAGTTTAAGGTTGAATAGAATAGGACCAAGTACGGAGCCCTGGAAAACACCGGATCGGATAAGGGCTGGCCTCGAGTGACTATTGCTGACTTTTACAGTCGCGCATCGGTTTCAGAGATAGTTACCGATAAGATTGATGACGTTTCCGCAAATACCGCTTCTCAGTAAGGCATATTCAATTGCTGAAAATGACAGCGAGTCAAAAGCCTTGGATATATCCAGGAAGAGGAGAGTGAACTCATGACCTTTAGAGAAGGAGGAGTAGCAATGATTGAGAACACTAACTAAGTTGGTGGAAGAGGAGCGGCCATTCAAGAAACCATGTTTATCATCGAGGAGATAGAAGTTTTTCTGAGACTTAATGAAGGGGTATATTAGGTTTTATAAGACCCTGCCGAAGATTTTGGTGAAAGAAGGGACGATAGTAATGGGGCGTAGATATTTAAATGAGGGGATCGACGAAGTACCATTTATTATAACAACAATAATAACAATAACACACACACACACACACACACACACACACACACACACACACACACACACACACACACACACACACAACAACAATAATACATTTATTTGGCATCAAAAGCCAACTGGCCCGACCACTGAAATAACAAATCAAGGGTAGGATATGTGGAGGTGAATGGAATTGTGGCTAGCAGGAGGGAGGAGTTTATATATATGGAATGTACTTCTATTTAAGCGATTCCTTCTTTATTAGGTAATATAGATTGGCGTAAAAAGAATTACAGTGTCGCGTACAAACCATTTGTAATTTTCTTTTGTGAACTAATGGCTTATTCAATTAAATGACATTGGTTGCGCTGGTAGTGATTACAATAATGTAAATTAAGGTTGCGATATTAATATTAATATTATAAATACATTCGCTGTATAAAGTAACGGTTGTATAATGTAGAAAAGTTGATTCATCTAGTAGACAGGTTTCCTCCATATTAGGAATATTTAACGTCCTGTACAAAATTTGCCGTGTACAAGGCTCCAACTTTGGCACGTCTGCTTCGGATTATGCTGCTTTAAGCAGGGTCTCTCTATTGTTATCATTAACATATTCAGTGAAGATTAAAACTATGGTATAGTTATATTGAATTAAAGGAACTTGCATTGTACACACAAAACTTTTTACTCCACTGTATGGCAGATATTTCAAAACAGACAGAATACACACATATATTAATATTTTTGTCGCGGGCTGCTGAGATTTAAGAAGATTGACAGTGCCAAAATGGGTTCCACCTGCAGGAAAGTTTAACCACAATATAAGCTGATACATAATAAATAAAATGCCAGTATAAACATTTCAGAATAAAAATAGTTTCAGCCTGAAGTAAAGGATAATGAGAAAGTTTAGTTGGCATTTGAATTCCAATTGCGTGTATTATGCAGCAGTTTGGCTCAGTAGTTAGGGTAACAGACTACGAAGCAGACGTTCCCTGGCTCGAGCTCTGTACGCAGCATATTTTGGATTGTATGCGAAGAGTTCGTAATGGAGACGAAATCGTTCTACTGCAGGAATTGCCTTTTCTGCATTTTACAATGTTTAGTTTAAACTACAATTATATGTATATGATAAAATTGTTGTTCGTATAAACATTGCAACCATAATTAAATCGATATCGGCGTAGACTCTACAATTTTAATATTGTTTCCGCACACCGTTTAATGAATTTATTTGTGTATATTTATATGTTGAGGTAATATAAACCGATAACGTTTTACAAATGTGTCTTGGAAATCTTTTAATTAAACCGTTGCCCAGTCTCTTATTCTCCGTTGGAACTACGAAAGACGTTCCATGCGGATTAGATAGACCGAAATCCACCTGTAGTATAGAGTACAAATCACCAATAGGATTCGAAAGCGATTTTTGGTGGTTCCACCGGCATTGATGATTACATCTTGGATTATATCCATCCACCCATTAGTGTCGAATATTACACGCAATTTTTAGTCATTCACAAACTTATTTATTAGTCAGTCTTTCCTTCAGGTGAAACTTATTGCGAATAACTTGAGACCTGAAGTTCTTACTGGCTATTCTAAGACTGTCAATATGCAATAAGCATCACGCTAATTTGGGAAGTTATTTTGATTTAAATTCTAATGTTAAAATTTAATTAATAAATAGTTTGTTATTATAAACTTAACATTGATTCAAATAGTAAAGGAATTCGCAAGAAGACCAGTTTCGTCCTTATTAGAAACTCCTCAGATAATGCCCACAATTTGCCACGAACGGGACATGAACATTAAATTCAGAGTTTGGAACTTTATTCACTGCAGCAATCTTGTCAAATAATACACGGAATTTAAAGCCTTACTTTCTTATTGAAAATTGTGTGTAGTTTGCGTTAAAATGACGCAATGGATACAATCGCAGACTCCTAAGGAAATGTTCCCCGGTCCAGGCTTCTGCCTGTATGAAATACTAGACAGTATTGGAGTGTTTGTGCTTGTTAAAGTCATCATATATATATATATATATATATATATATATATATATATATATATATATATATATATATATATATATCATTTGGAATACGAGTCATTTTAAAGTTCATAGAATACATTCCATGTGCAAAAAACGAATTTTTATTGCAAACGAAAACTGTGTCTTTCTCAAAATCTTCTCAAGTATCTGCAAACATATATTTATATATAAACAAAAGCCAAACAGAATAAAAAATGGAAACAAGGGGACAACCAATCAATCGCGTTCATTACTACCAGTTCAAGCTCATAATCCGAAGCTGCTTTTTCTGCTTTCATAAATCCGACTGCAGTTTGAAAATCCATAAAGTTCAGTAATAATCTAACTCATTTCTTTAATTTCGTTTAGTATTTATCCTAAATGTTACGTCTGTAGAACATGCGTTACGAGTTTCAACGATATGTTGTGCAATTTATGGTCTCAACATACCGCTATATTTAAATTTGACATCTGCCATTGTTGCTACTTATAAGATTCTTGGATAAAAAATGCTTTCGAATACTTTTCAAGTTTTAACAAATTCAATCATCCTATGTTTTATAACGTTTAATTTGAAACGCTTTCTTATTACTGATGATTCTTTAATACATGAAAGTAAAATTGCGAGTATGCACATTATCAAAATGATGAGAGTATATATGTCTTCTACTTCCATATAAATAGTAAATTTCATAATAATAAAAAGTATGCTAATTCGACAGTCTTCGTAGGCTCCAATAGCACTGAATGCGTAAACTAATTTAGGAAAGACACCTATAAATCCGCAAATTAAAATGTGTGTTATGAATGATTTATTTGTTATCTGGATTCTTGTCGAGTAAGATAGGATAAGCTTCTTAGGCCTAAATTATATGATAATTAAACTCCAATTTACGATTAATAGGATGTCATTTTAAGTTATTAACTGTTTATGGGTGACAAATTTATTTAAATGTTTATAAGAAGAATATTTACCCTGGTGTTCTCCTTAATTTCAATTCAACCCATCCTTCCAGGATGAAAATCTGTATTTTTGAAATCAATGGCAGTAAGAAAGGTTTGATTAACAGATATAAATACAATTAAGCAGACTTTGAGAAATATTCAGGAAAAATGATTAACTTCAAAAGTTAATAGAAGCAACGATTATAGATTTTGTGGTCAAATCTTATCCTAAGTCAAAGTATACAAAATTTGACAGATCGAAGTATGAATCGTAGTTTCATTGTAATACCGGACTGTAAACAAAGAAGAAAAGTAAAATCAAGACATTATTTATCCTGGGTAGCAAACATGCTAAACAAAATGGAGAACAACAAACTGTTTGGCAGATTCTGAGTGTATAAAATCTAATATAAGCACTGTTATCATACGTATGTATGAGATAATATATATTGTAAAAAAGGGATGCGCATAACTGCATGTAAATAAAAACATTCTAATAGAACTGATGTGGCATGTTATGAAAAAGAACCCAGACATAAATGTAAATAAGATGGTAGTTGACGCATATTGATATTCAATCGTGATTAATGATTTTTTGAAATTAAGTTGAAAGATGACGTTATGTACGAAACGGCGATAAAAATCGCAAGTTCCATTTGAAATACAGATTTAACCAATGATATAATATGGCGGTTACACGAATTAGAATCGTAAACTTGCTTCAGCTACAGATAAGCAATAATGAATTCAAACTGGGTTATAAAGGGCCATGTAAATTTATAATCTTTTAATCAATTTTGGGATTATTTTTATTACTATCCTACAAGTTTTATTCTTTTAGTTAATTTAATTTTAAAGCTTTCATTCAAGAAAGATACTAATGTTTAATTAAATAGAACAATTTACCACCAACCAACCTGATCTGCACAGTATTTGCATTACAGTAGTTTTGTGCCTTTTAATTTTAAATTATCAACATTTCGCGGTTGTTTTTCGAGAATTGACAGTTCGTTTAGCCCAGATTCAAAGGACAACGAATACACTGAAGCACTAAACGATTTAATGTATCGTGGCTATCTTAGACAACTAATTGAGCCAATTATTAAAGTGGCTAGTCAATAGAAACATACGTAATTAGGACGAGAAAACAAAGCAGTCTACCTGTCATCCTATCTAAAAAGAATGCAGTTTTCCGCATAGTAAAAAATAAAGGTGAAAAGGCATTAACTTGCACATTCAATGCAACTAAACTACGAGTGTAATTGCCGGATTTATGTAAACAGCAGAAGTATGTTCGTGCATTGAGCTTGAACTCTAGGTGACGCACGAAATTGATTGGTTTTTCACTTATTTCACACTATCTCCACGTTGGCATTTTTGTATTTTTTGGCTTTTTAATTTGTATAAAAAGAGATGTTCATTTGTAGATACTTGAGAAGAATATATACTGAATGCTTAACAGTTAGATACGCACGTACTCACACCTCTTTATCGTAAAATCTGTCAGCTATTATAAGATCAATTAGACATTAATAAATATGAAAATGTTGGAACGATATTTCTCACTTGAATTATTATATTGTGCGCGATATGTTGTATATTTAAAAGGTTTAGGGCAATCAGTACCGACATATTAAAATACAAATGTTGACATGGATATAAACCTTTGCAAAACAATGAATCATGGAAATTCTTTAAATTAAGTTTGCGAGCTTGAAGTAAACACCAGTCCCATTATATTTAACCAGACGTCGAACAAAATAACAAAACTACCGTCAGTCGCAACGCACTGACGCGTTTCGACCTTCCATGATCATCATCCCAAAATGACGGCAATTTGACTAGCGAGGATCAAACCGCATTGCATATATATGGAAAGCAAAATTAGATATGCGGCTCTCACCTCTATTAGTCTTGCATACATTGTACGTGACTGGATATGCCGGCTGCACAATTTCTATGCACTCACGAATATCAGTAGTTAGTAGCATTCGCCACACACATATATATAGACAATACAATTAATCAATATTTTATTGATTGGATTGGTGTTTACTTCAAGCTCGCAAACTTGATTTAAAGAATTGTTATCACCACCCGCGCAATCAATATTTGTTTGATTAATATAATAAATTTTGTGTAGAACTAACTTGCTACTTAAATGTTTAAGTAGCGCTGTTTAATATCTATAAATGTTTGTATTCTAAATTTGTCCTAGCACTTAGATTTTCGAAATATGAATTCTTTAAAAAATAAATTGTATTTTTAAAAAACAAATCAGCAAATCTAATTAGACATATTTAATACTGAATTTAGCCACAAATTATAAAAATTAAACTAAAACAAAACAGATTACGATAATGATGAATATGATGAGGATGATGATGATGTTGATGATGATAATGATGATGACGATGATGATGATGATGATTATGTTGATGATGATAATGATGGTGATGTTGTTAATGAATTAAATGCTTGTGATGGTGATAATATTATGATAATGATTATTACTATGTTGATGATATTAAGGTTGAAGATGATGATTTTGATGAATTTGTTGATGAAGATGATGATAATGATGATGTTGACGATGATTATGTGATGATGATGATGCTGGTGATGATGTTGATAAACTTGATGTTGATGTTGATGACGATGACGACAGTTACGATAATTAAAGCAAGAAGTAAATTCTGCCTAGCTGCAATACTACAATTATGTTGTTAAACTTAGCATTTAGTGCAGCCAAACGGCACTTCTGCGATTATTCTAATTAACCAAGCAGCCAGGATACCTTTGCTGCACAACTGCATGTTGAAATCTTTCACGTCAATATATTTGGAGGGTACATCGGCAGTAGAGTTACTCTGCTTTCACAATGAAATAACTTTTTACACTTAGCTCTATTCATATAAGTTGTTCAGTTTCGCATCCATGAGGCCTTTCAAATGACTGTGCTATACAAAAAGTTAAATTAAACATTAATTGATTGCGTGGGTGGTGGTAACAAATTTTTTAAATCAAGTTTGCGAGCTTCAAGTAAGCACCAATCCCATTTTATTTAACCAGTCTCCGAACAACATAGCAAAACTACCGCCAGTCGCACACACTGACGCGTTTCGACCTTCCATGATCATCGTCAGAGTACGACGGCAAACTGAGAACCAATCCGCATTGCATATATATGGAAAGCAAAATTATATATGCGGCTCTCACTTCTAATAGTTTCGCATATATTGTACTTGATTGGAAATGTCGGCTGCACAACAAGTTAAACATTGAGAATAATGTTTATTTAGTGCAATATATAAATATATATATATATATATATATATATACATACATATATATAAATATATATATACATATATATCCATACATACACATATATGGTGTCTGTGAACTTGAGTGCAATTATAGCTTACAGCATTTCCAAATTTTTAAATTGAATGATTAATATATGCAGTCAACAGGTTAATTTATTTCCATTGTCGGTATAACACATATATTTTGAGAAGAATAACTGCCTCACCTTTATCAAATTATGAACCAAGACAAATAAAAATTTATTGGGATTTAGAGACTGCATATATTCGTAATAAGCATGCTATACAGCTTATTATGGACATGTGCATTCTAAAGTAATTATCATAATACCGTGCATATTTCATCTGCAGTGTTGCTCGCTTCGTGAAGGTGCATTCAAATTTTACCATTCTTCTTTATCCCGAACAATCTTCAAACATGAGAAAGTAATATTGACATGAATCTTTAGTTGTTTAAACGAACATTGGTTGCGCGGACAGATTGGCGATGGTTAGTTGGAAATTCAGGTCTAAAATGATGCCATACAGGCTCCACCTAAATGAAAAGCTAACGAAAACAACAGTAGTTAGTATATACAGTTCTCGGCAAATTCTGGACAGAAGATGATGAGTTCCCAATAAGAGCGAAACCGATCCACTGGACGTATAACCAACTCAACACTATACAATAATTAATTTATATTTAAAAATGTATATAAATAATAGGTCACTTATTTATATGAAGAGCGAAACTTTGATTAAACTGATTTTATCACCAGCCCCGCAACCAATTTTCGTTTAATTATAACAAAACATTCGTTTCTTCATTTGTTTATCAATAGCGAATAAAGCTAATATCGTTTTTGTCCATCGTTTTTAATTAATATTATTTTAAATAAAGAATACTAGACTACTATTCGGAAATTATTCTTTATTCTGTTCAGGCTCTATGCTTGAACATGTTTTTTCTGCCAAATATACGTGTAGTGGTCCATATAGACAGAGCTCAATAACTGAATAAATCTGCTCATGATCGTACCGGTATGTACTGACCGCCTGGCTGAATCAATGTATAAAATTAAAGATTTACAGCGAACTCATTGTCTGATTTGTTATCATAATCACGGTTATGTCTTTCGCTAGGATTTTCTTTTTGTACGTTGGCTTTTATGTATATAATTTCATATTGTTTTATGTATATTGATTTAACATATCTCATGTGAACACTAGCGTTGCAAACATCCTTTTATGCTTTCTGTAAAAACACTGATTCAATGTATAAACTTTGCATTATTTTTGACCACACATGCTGTAAGCGTAATGAACTGCTTAATTATGTTTTTTATTTGAACATTGTACTACACGAGGATATTTTGTGTTCTTTGTTTCACTAATTAGTCGATTATTTAGGTAAACTGGAATACAAGAATGCGTATAAAATAGCGAGTTTCGTACATACTATTTAGATTTTTTTTTAAATTTAATCATTTGGCTTACATATCAAAATTGGGTTAAAAGGCTTCTATATAAGAACAGTTTTTGAAGAATTTAAATCACAAAGACATATATGATGAGGATATATAAGCCGAAGATTTTATCATTATGCATTTTTGTATTAAGTATTTCGCATCTAGTAACAAATTAGTTCAAATTTTTTAGTTAACAGTTATGGCGAATAGTGTCATAACTCTATATTAAGCAGTGCAATTGGTACTACTTCAATTAAAAGTAATTTATATCACCGCCCGCGCAACAAATGTTTAATAAATTAAATAAATGTTCATTTCAGTACCACTTACCCATGTAATGTGGTGGCCGTTCTATAATGACAGATTGGGGATGGTTTGTTGGAACTTTAGGGCTAAAGGGCTGTCCGCGGAAAATTCTGGACAATACATGATAAGTTCCTAATAAGGGCGAAACCGGTCTAATGGATAAATTGCCTTTTCCACACTATACTATACACAGTTTTTCCTGACAAATGTATGCTCACAATTGGTCATGTGTTTATATCATTTTCGCAAACTTAATTAAAATTATTTGTTCGTTTAATTATATAACTTCCGATTGTTAGAAATATTTCTGTAAATATTTATTAAAATGTTTTATATTTGAGATCCCAATTTACTACCTGTTATTAAGAGTTTATACGACATTCTTTCTTAAAATAAGTTTTGTTAAGAATTAAGCCAGCTTAGAGAAAACTTTCGTTGGTAACATTGAAAGTGAGTATTTTGCAATTACATATTTAGTTATTCTTCAATCTATAGATAAAAGTATTTTATTTACTATAATTAATGTGCTATAAATAAGGTGTGCTTTCTATTCATGAGGTCCGTTAAATAATAAATAGCATTTCTAATAAAAGCTTTCTTCCTAACTTTTCAAATGTAGTGTGGCAAAAATGGATTGTTTTACTTTATCTTTATACGCAGTTGATCTTATCAGAAAATCTAAATTATTTTAAGTGTTACTGACGAGGAAGAATGTATTGTCGAAAAAAATCAAAAATTTAATTAATTTAAATTTGGAAAATATATTAAGTCTAACCACTCACTTTTTATAACGTTATTAGTCTGAATTATATTCCAATTCTTCAAATTTCCATTTAACGTAATTTTTATCTGATTGAATTTTGATTTCTTTAAACCAATGTATCAAAAGCATTTTTACTTTAAATAAGATACTTTACGCAAATGTAGATTTATTGATGTAGCCAAATCTGTTTCTTCCATATACAAAATCAGCTTTAAAAATTCGTATTATTATCGTCAAAATCTTTATATAAACACGTGGCTTGAGTTATTATCTATATTCTGTGCAAGTAATATTGATTAAATTATTAACTCTGCGTTACTTTTGTATCAAAAATATTTAATTCGTGCCCCATAGAATTCAACATTATCGGTTCATTTCAATATCAATAATCGTTTGAAGGAACACATTTCAATTTTGGCAGGGTATAGTAAATGAAGTATAGACGCATAAGCCACAAATTATTTGTACTCATTCTGTGCTCAACTGACAGCAATAAATTGACATTCTCCTGATTGGCGATTTATAAATATGTAAAAAATTTTAAGAATGTTTTACATCTTTAAACATAAACTATTACATTCCGAATTCATTGAGAAAAAAACAAGTATTTAAATTTTTTTTTAAATTGTCAGCTTTAGATTTATAAATTTGGGTTATTCAGTTTTTAAACTTAATATGTTCTATAAAAAACATTTCATTAAGTCGGTCACATTGTCCGCCAAGTGGTGAAATCTTTTTTGTATCACCAACACCATGTATTATTGAACATGCAAAATTGAGGAATTGCAGATCACTTCTTAAATCTAGCGCAGCGCCTAATATATATATATATATATATATATATATATATATATATATATATATATATATATATATATAAGCACGAGCAATTTAACAATATGGTCTTAACAAGGACTGTTGCTAGAATATCATTTTATTTGTGGACTTCTGTAAGATCGCTAGTGGCAGACATGAAAATCTGCGCGCCTGTTATTGTTAAAGGTCTCAGGAGTGTTAACGGCGAAGAGATACGGATTTGGCTCAGCGAAATGTAGTGTACTCGTCTTCATATTGCCGCTTCAACCGTTTGTTTGCCAACGCGCACTAATCACGTTCAGACAACCGAGTGGCAAAATAGGAATTACTTGCAAAATGTCACTGATCACATTTAATTGACTTTGACAAGGCAGCCAATTGGAATCAGGTTATTTATTTAACTAGTTGTAGTAACATTTTACCGAAAATGCAAAAAGGAGGAAAACTAAATGGAAGCTCTATATGTAGAAACTGACAATGGATACTTTTAACTGGAGATTTATTTAGACATATAAGGAAAGTATAGTGGGCAATAACTATTCATGTAAAAAGTAGTCAGTTTTGTTTCTTAAACCAGATTTATGTCAACAAACTTTTACTAATATTTGGGGAATTTTACTTGCTTAAATTTATGAAGATTCTTTTGAAAACCATTTTATGAGTTTTAATTTTGAGTTGTGCCTTTCGGTTTTGTTTTTGTTTAAATGCGCTCGACAGTAAGCCGATTTACCTGTTTTCTTCAGATGCAACTGACTTTGAGTTTTATATAAAATATTGTTGAACGTGTAGAATGTAGATTTCATAACATTTGAATATAATGTAAAATATTTCAATTTAGACTTCGGGTATTTTCATCTCGGACCTCCGTCTTAAGCTATTCGCTTTTCTCTAAATGCACGAAGGAAACCAGTGAGACGACAAGCTATCAACGACAATTTAATCAATTTATTTATGTCGTTTTGAAGAAATGGATGAATCTTACAAATGTGTGGACAGAGAGCGTATGACCAATACCTCAGGGCAGATAACCTAAGGGAGGGCATTACAAAGGATGAATAATCCATGCTAAATATTAACTGCAGCTGCTCTAAATTTGCCGATTATCCAACAATCTTACAGAAGTGAAACTGACATCAATGGGACTCATATTATATAGCGAGATGAAAACCTCCACGGTAAGGAGAGCACTACTCCTGTCATGAGATTCTGCAATAAAAACAGTTTGTGAAGAATTTCAACATTTGATTACACAAATGAAGAATACAAAAAAATCGACAATAAAAATAAATGTATTATATCTAAATTTGTTTTAAATATATATTCTACTGACCTAGGCAGCGCTCAAATATACTAAAGGAAACTTTGACCTGCAAATTATAACAAAAATCGGGAATTAACGTTCATAACTAATTAAACAACAATGACAAAACTATTACGTTTGGCGGTGCCAAAATTTTGCAATATCATATATCACATATTTTTTAAATACTAAATTACTAAGGTGTGTCATTATAAAAAATACATTTATTTGGCGCGGTCTCAAAATATACGCGAATAATTTCACATATTATTTATATCCAGGTTGCAAGCTTGTGATAAACAACAATCCCATTACATATATATTTCAGTACAAACTAAGGAGTGTGTCCGTTAGCGAATGCAATTTATCCAGTAGATTGATTGCGTCCTTATTGGAAACTCGTCAGGTACTGTACAGAAATTTGACGCGAGCAGGCTCAAATCGGAGTATATATGTTTCGGAGATTGGTGCTGTACTACCCTGTGACAAACAACACTTAATTATTAGTTAAATACTAGGATATGTTTGGTTTTTCTGTCCTTCGAGCGGAGACTGTAGAATACGATTCAAACTGAAGCTCTGCTTCGCAACTCCAATCTGCAATTATAGAACAGACACCATACCATCTAGGAAAGTTTTATTGAATTAAAGATTTCTACACTAAAAGATCATTGATTGAACGAGTAATGATAACAATTTCATAAAGAGAGTTTGCGAGATTGAGATAAACACCAGTACAAATTAAGCTTTGGACAAGATAGCAAAAGAAATTAATTCAATTCACCGGTTTCAGACTTATTGGAAACATTTTAAATACTGCCTTGAAATTTTCCGAGAACAGGGCTCGAACCGGAGCATATCTGCTTCGCCATCCAGATCTTTATCCACCTTATCACTCTGCCATACGCTTCATAGAATAATAATATAACTTATTACTAAATTCGTCTTACCTCCATGTGGGGCTTATGTGAAATCTGCCTCTACCTATGTTTAGAACTAGTCACAAAATATCCGTTTTTATGGAACAGAAATACTGTCATCTGCGAAAATGGCATTGATTTGAAAATGCGTTTAGGTAGTTATTTCTGCTGGAAGATATAATCAACCAATTTATATCATCAAGCTACATATGAGCCGAATGACCATTTAATTTTGATGACCTCAAAGTGTGCCGTGGTTAATTTCATAGTGTTTTATCGATCATTTGTATTTCTTGGCGGTTGCTTTTCACAGCACAACTATCTGAAAGCTTCCCGTGGCTGCGGTCTTAGGAATGCGGACGACTAAGAAAGGCAGAGTACACTTGGCTTAGTTCAAGACTGCATGTCCTTCCTGACCATGCCGCCGTAACAGTCAGTTTGCCCACACGCTCTGATCACACCAGGACTATGAAGCGGCAAAAAATAATTGGTTTCCAAACTTAACGCATTTTATGCGCTAAGCTACGAGAAAACAGCCAATAAGATTGAAGTTATTAATTTAGCGAATTATAACAATTTCATATTTGAATTTCTTTCAATGATGCTTGATGACAAAATTGGAACGTCGCAACTCTATAAACGCGTAAAACAATAAAAAGAACAACTGGTAAACTTCTGGGTAGATGCTTTTAATATCCAGTGATGTATCATGAAGGTGAATTTATTATTTACGAGTATATCCTTAAAGCGCTTCTAAACTTCAAATTTCTTCATGATACTAAATGCCATAAATCTGCTTAGAATTAATTTAGTAATATTTCCATGAAATATGCATCAAACGTAATAGCCTTAGTTTCTTTAAATTTGATATGTTTCTCGAAATCCGTATTTGATTATTGAAAGGAAAATATTCTTATTTATAAAGTTCTATTAAGGTAACTTAGCAAGACAATACTCATTTAATTTTTTTTAAATAACCGTTTATAAACTGAATATATTTTTTTAACATATTTTTATAAATCGATAAAATATTCCCATTATAGAATACTATATCTTTAAAATACCATTCTGCTTTTTGTTGTAGCCTCCAGATGTTATACTGAGAGAACTTTTAGACTAAGATACTAATATAGAAATTTTAGGGAAATCATATTGTATAGCTCACGATTGAACATCATCGCATCTTTAGTTTTCATCTTAAAAGGTTCCTAAAAATGTCTGACATGTACATAAAATAGTTTCGAATATTTCGGGGGATATTCGGTTACAATAATAAAGTTTAATTTTTTAATTAGTGTAGAATTTCATTATAATAAAATATGCTTTTCATGTATTTCGCTAAATTTGTCTACCAAAGTAATATACATAAATAAAGGGCAAAGTTTATATAGCTACTCAAACGTGACTTAATAAAGATTTATAAAGTTAAAATAAAAATTCCGTTTTATGTATTAAAATAACTAAAATTATTCGACTGCTGCTAAATGTAAAAAATCCCAGTATTTAGTATGAGCCATGTCTTTTGTGTTAAATTTGTTTTATTCTCAATTTTTTTAATACTTCAGAAAACGAAACCTAAGTATAAACAAGTAACAGTCAAATCAAATTGGTTGTAGTAACAAAATAAATCAAATAAATCAATTTATATTTGAAAATATGAGTACACTTTGATTACTCATAAATATTTGTACTGTATGCACTGTAGTTATATTCTGTTCTCCAGTTATTTATGAGGAGCTATCTATCATGATGGAGTAGTATTAGTATTTACGTCCACATTGCAGTATTTAATATATATATATATATATATATATATATATATATATATATATATATATTATTAATCGAACAAAATGCGAAAACTATCGATTACAGATGACTACGTTTTATGCCTTCCTTGATCATCATCGATGCATGGCAGATAGCTGATTAATGGGTATCCAACTGCAATGCAAATATAGTTATGAAAAGCTTAAATTTCTTTACAACCAAGTTGTTTTTCTATTATTTAAAATGGTTGAAATGAAGGTGAAAATTTTTCTTAACTTTTAGATCGAAATGTAAATAAATCAATAAATAAATATTTTTTTGTATTAATACAAATACTGCAGCATATAAGAGTTATCTGGAAAGACACCACTCCGTGAAATGTTTCGCATTTTTCCGAGAAACATCGAATGATTTCAAAATTTTGATCGAAAATTATTTTTACACGGCAAAATAAATTTATATAGTTATTATCAACAACAATTTCAGACTGTTTTCATAAAAATTTGAGACAATAAAATTTTGTATCATAATGTCAAAATTAAAAAATTTATTCGAAATTTTACTGCATTATTTTTCTAAAGAAAAGAATGCAATTAGAATTTTGCCATTCATTTCAACAAATGTGACGAAGTATTAAATGATGTATATATATATATATATATATATATATATATATATATATATATATATATATATATATATATATATATATATATATATGTTATGAATGAATAATGGTCATTTATCTCGAGATTACTAAACATCACTTTGCAATCTTTCATTTATATACATCCTACGTTTTCATTTGATTATACGGGTAGCAACAAGCCTGACTTCGTTTTATTTCTATTTCTTGTTTGGATTGATTAGTAAGTATCTTTGTGTACATGTCTGCTTTTCGTGTATGGGCCACACACAGACACATGCGAAAATACACTTACAAATCATACCAAACAATAAATAGAAGTAAAACTGAGTCAGACTAGATTCCACACACATAAACAAATGAAAACAAGGACTACATATAAATGAAGGATTATAAAAGTGATTACTATATAGTCTCGAAATTATGCTTTAATATCCATTTGTAATATAGGAGTTTTCTTCTAATAGAAATGTAATGTTTTAATATTCGAGGGCAGGTAATGGATATAATAAAAGAATATATATATATATATATATATATATAACATACGTCTTCTATAGAAAAAGTAATATGTTATATAATTTTTATATATCGCAGTATCTATAGCACATTTTAAATTGGACTGTTACCCCAACATGTAAAGAAGCTCATACAGTGAACCCTCTCTACCTCGCAGAGTGATTGTCACGGATTCACGACCTCGCGGATTTTTCGGTAATGTAGAAAATAGTCACGATATATGAAGACCCAAAATATTTTGTTAATTCCACAAAATATTTTGTTAATTCCATTCTAACATTAATAATAAAATAATAGTGTTTCCTAGTCTACGAACAATTAAACAACTTAAACATTCCAAAATTGCAAACTATTTTTTAAATCTAATATTCAAAGATTTAAATATTTCTGCCTGTTTTAGATTAGGTTACTGTACATACGTGTTCTGTAAAAGTGTGGTTTTTAAACAGTAAGTAAAGGGAGGGTTTTAAAAGTCCGAATACATGTTAAATAAGTACTGTAAATATGGTGTCTCACTTCGCGAATTTTCAGCTATTGCGGCGGTAAACGAGGGTTCACTGTATTTCAAAACAGTCTATCTACATTTGCATATAGTATGCGAATACAAATCATTTTAGAATTTCCCGTTAGATGTTTAAAAAAAACTAATGTGTTAAACAAAATACATAATTAGTGTCTAAAAAATAATGATGTTGCAAATTGAGATCGCAAAATACCGACACATCGTGAACATTCAGTTGTTCTCAAATATTTTTACCTTATTAAAGTTTTTTATCTTAAAAACACAATGAATTTAAAAACACTGATCGAAAACCTCCTTGCAACGAAAATTTAAAACTGCTAAATTTTCAAAAGGATTCATATGAGAGATATCACAATCCATAAGAGTTATATATTTCAACAGAAAGGACATCGAATTTTATACATAAATATTTATTAAAATCAAAATACATGTTGTGACTTTTAAAAGTAATTATAAAAAAGTCAACGATAATTGAAACCCCTCATTTCCTAATGAAAACTACTAAATGATATGTAAGTATTCGTGTAAAGATGTGCTGACTAACATCACAGCGAATTTAATAAAATAATTGCAAATTTACTTAGTAAAAGTTCTCTTTTCCTTAAAAAATCCCATCTATATTAGAATAAATTATTCTCCAGCATGTGCTTAACATTCAAATGAATATTTGATTGTTGAAAATTATTTTACACTTCTAAAAATTTGCTTACATTTTATGACAAAATGTAATGTTATATAAACAGTTACAATATCAACAAATATCCATATTTGACTACTAATTACAAGGCAGTAAAACTAATATTCTCATACTCATTGAAATGCTAAAATATGTTCGGTCTAAGGAATACTTTTGTATTGTTTTGTCCAATGAAAATTTTTTCGTTGCCGTAACGCGAGGTTTTTGGACCAAATCTTAATCGATTTTGCAAGGGGTTTTCAATGGCAGGCATTTTACCTGCAGCAGTTGCTCGTGTTGCAATTTCGTCTATTTCGTTGTCTGTGTAGCTGTTTTTCTCCATATTTGTCGCGAAGCTCCACTTAGGGTTCTGAACACCGGCTAACTGTAGTCTGTCCAGGTTATACTTTCCCGAATTGGATGACGATGTGGAAATCGAGGGTAAGGCCTGTGCACCGTTTAGTGTAGCATTTTGCTGACGACGTCCTTTAAATTTGAGATTTTCCTGTAATTTGTTTACATCTTCAGGAGGAACTGGTTTTGTCGTAATAGAATGCACTAACAGATTTGATGGTTTTAAAGGTGGCACTGGGGAAATATTTATCTATATTAGCAAAAATAAATAAAATAGAATTTTTTTTAAATTCTGAAACAATCGTTTTATTTATTTAGTATGCTAAACAATGTAGCAAGTTCGTTCATACAAGACAATAAGGATATTAAATGTAAGCATGAACAAAAGGGATAATCTCAAGCACGCATGCATTCTGTGCTTCTTGACGGCACTATACACCAAATTAATATTATTATTGTTCAAGTAATGTAGAACGGTGAAATCTCTTACTCTTATATTTATCCAAACTAAAAAGTTTACCAAATATATGGGTTTGTAATCTAGGCCTGATCGAAAAACATCATTATTTATTTTTATAAATCTTGACTTTACGCTTTGAAATGTATAAATGTTAAAATTTCTATATTGCGGAGAAATAACATATATTGATTTATTAGCAGTTATGGCGTGTCAATTAGTAGAAGTTCGGAATGTTTGTTGGCTCCAATTTCTACAAAATTTAATCTATCCATGACATTTGAATGCTTGCTATATATTGTAAATGATGAGCTTAAAAGTTTGCATTGAACAGGTGTCTCATTTTTTATCAAGTAACAGGATAGTTTTATTTATAAATTCTGCATCCACCTGTGAGTCTCCAGGAAGTATAAAAGCATACTGGTCTTGTAACTTTCTTCCGGTACATTTTGAACTAAACTTTTACAAGAGATATCATACATAATAAATCAATGTATTTATGTTAGTTAACATTAACTATAAGCACAAACACGTTTGAGAGATGCTGGGTTTTTCCACGATAAAGCAGGATGAATATTGGAGATATTTCTGTCTTCTATTTGACTTTGATGGACATATATTCCAACTATTATTATAATCAAGGTTGCGATCTTGATATAAGCACCTGAAATATTAATTACTTACATATGACAGTATAAACAAAGAATTATATAGTGTAGAAAAGTCAATTCATCCTGTAGACCGGTTTCGTCCTTATTGCGAACTCATCACGTACTGTCCAGAATTTGCCGCGGGCAGTACGTGATGAGTTCCCAATAAGGAAAAAACCGGTCTACTGGATGAATTGCCTTTTCTTCACTATACAATTCTTAGTTTAAACTGACATATGCAAGTAATTAATGGTCAGGTGCTTATATCAAGATCATAACCTTGATTATAATAATTTTTATCACCACCCGCGCAAACAATGTTTGTTTAATTGTATATATATATATATATATATATATATATATATATATATATATATATATATATATTTCAACTGCCATTGTTTTCTATTTAACAAAAATAATTTATTATTTTTATTTTTGTAGCAAATAGCTTGATGAAATGGATGGTCTGTGCTTCAGCCAGTGTCTATTTAAAAAATAATAAGTTTAACTAAGTATTTTGCATTTGCATAATGAAATATCCACCGAAGTGTAATTTTATGTGAAAACTGCATAAGATCAGAGATTTGAAAAAGACCTACATGTCACTTTGAATGGAAAATAGTGTGATAAGAGCATTTGTTTTCAATTTAATTCAAAGTAATTTTGATTGTAATCAAACGCTTACGCTATCTGGCCGTGTTAAGCGCAGTAAAGGTAGCATTGATGCGGAGATGCTATCGAATATTCGCGGATGAGTGCGCTCCTCGTTTAGCAGCAAGATTTTTACGCGCGCCTGCTCTTGGCCGGCCTCCTGGCATGCAGAGCACTTTGCCGAGACAGTAGGCATTTTGTTCTTAAATAAAAACAATATTAAAAACGATTTAATTCGTCAAAATTTTGCCTTATTGCTTTTCTGTTGAAAAAAATGGTTAACTGTTCACTATTATTACCCTGGAACTTGATTCGACTAAGAATGCCGTAATTCCCATTTAGTTCCCCAAATCGTTTCCTTTTTTAATGCTAATAAAAATGCCTTAGGCATTTTTTCCATCTTTTAGTTTTCGAATTTGATACAAGAACAAGTATGAAACACAGCCAATTGTCGGTACATGTATCTGCCAGTAACAAAATGAAATGAATGATTACTTTGGATACACGTATATTGTACATAAAGTACTGATTTCATTTTGTTATTCTCCCCGATTTAAATATGCCACATTGAATAATGCTTTAGATATTTTTATTTAATATTTACATTCTTCTTGAATATGAACATCATTAATTGCATAACAAAGCAGAAAGTTGGAATGGTTTAATTCAAGTGTACTGATTATATTGAATACTTGCTCGTATTTGATTAGAAAACAAAGTTGTTAATATCAGCATTATAAATTATTTATCAATTTAAATACGTATGTCTGCTATCAACTTGTGTTCGACAGTTGACCAAAAGGTGTAGTGAAATAAAGTTATAAATCTTACGTGAGTAGAATAATATTGTTATTGAACGTTTCAAGTTGTATAGTATCAATTTGAAATTTCGAACGTATGTTCATTATACATTGTCTTTAAGATACACATCATGTGCAAATACAGAAATAAGTTAAAATTTTTTATGTGCCATGAATCAACGCATCGTAGCTCGATTTACTGAAGAAGTTATGGAGGCAAAGACTGAATTTGATGTAGTGCATAAAAGTAATTTTATGCTGAAATTTGTCGTTGTCTATCGCACCGTTTTTATGATTGGCGTTTTCATTGCCAAGTATAATTACCGAAGTTTGAAGATATTGGAAAGGAATTTCAAAACAAAATTTTCTTTTATGCAATAAAATGAATTATTCCTCCTTGCACATCAGCCAATCAGAATGATTGTTGACATTAAAAAAAGTAAAAATGGTTAATTTTTTTATTTATTTTCAACTTACTGATGTAACAAATGATTTAATTTCATTCTCTCGTGTAAATACTAGTGGCCGCACAATTCTGATATCCTCCTCTCTGACAAAACATTATTAAGACAAATAAATTGAAAAATATCATGGTTATCATCAACACTCGACTTATTAAAATGATAATTTTACGTAAACAATTTTCTTTTAAATTAGCGTTCAACAGATGTAATTTTTTTTAAATACAGTTTAATTCGTAAACTGATCAGTATTGTTTTTACATATATATATATATATATATATATATATATATATATATATATATATATATATATACTGGTTTACCGTACACTCTTGCATTGCACCTCTCCTGGCAGATGTACGCATGTATCATCTTAAAAAAACGAGCCTAAAATGTTTAATTAACTAGTGCGCACTGTGCAAAAGTTATGTAGATGTTATATTGTTGTTCATCTCAGAAGCAGCTGACCCTTCCGAAATCCTCAAACAAGCAAACTGACCCGATCCAGACATCAAAATCACTCTCGAGGTAGAGAAAGACAATAGTTTTCCCTTCCTTGACATCAAACTCAGTCGAGAAGAAAATGGGGATTTGACACTAGCCATATATAGAAAATCCACTTTCACTAGGCACAATTCACAAATAGCTGTGTGCCAAAATCACACGAAAGAAACTTAGTAAACAACCTAGCAAACAGAATCAGTATTATCTGCTCTGAACACAAGATTGAGGAAGAACTGGGTTACCTCAGGAAAATTTTACTAATGAAAAACTACCCGGAGCGTTTCATTGATGTCAACATCAGACCACGACAGATTCGCACTAGAGAGGATACCGTCAAGCAGGTTTTCCTAAATTTACCATTTAGAGGCGAAGTACCAGGCTCAATAATTGCACGGCGACTGAATAGAATAACTAAGGAGAACTTTCCCAGTGTTAAAGTTAATAGGACATTTAGCACACAGAATCATTAGGTTAGATGCCTAAAATCAATTGTCAATTCTCTCCAAATCATTCATAGTCTACAAATTCTCATGTACGTGCGGTAATACATGTATCGGACCTACGAAGAAGCAATTGATAAACAGAATCCAGCAACATTTGACACAGAAATTGATTAACAAAGGCTTGCCACCTTCAGGAAAATAAGCTTTTTCCGATCATACATTGGCAACGAGGCACCCAGTCAATTCGACCAATTTCACAATTCTACATAGAGAAAAATCAGAAAAATTATTCTTTTTTATGAAGCCCTTTATATAAAACAACAAGCACCTGACCTTAATATTCAAAAATTGCATCAAAATGATATTCTAAACGACTGGCCGTCAATAAAAAAAATTCAACAACAATTTACTACCATCCAGGCAAGATCAAACAGGCCCTCGACTAGAATCAACAAATATTCAATCGGATTGGCAACAAAATGAAGAGGAAATAACAGAGGCGCATACAGTGACATAAGTTTCCAAACAATTTGAACGTTTAACACTGAAATCCACACTGGCGCTGTTACTATGTGCAGAACAAAAAATTGCGCAACAAGGTGAAACGATAAACTACTCTGGGAAAAGTAGCACTCGTACATGTAACAACGAACAAAGCGCACAAATGTTTAATTCTCAAGCCATCAAAACAATAATGACCAGATCTCAGACATCACTTTGCAATACAGCGAGAATGACCTTTACATGCAAACAGGCCCACACACAAATAAAAAACGCATACACACTTACCAACCAGCCAAAACAGTAAAAGCGTGTCAGATTTGTTACCACTAGCATAATCAATTGAAAACCCAGAATGCATATAAATGAATGATTGTAGAGCGATGATTAGTATTCACGAAATAAATGGCCTTTATCCACTTTTTTATTTATATGTTTTTCCTCCTAATTAGAAATGTACTGTATATATATAGGTCATGGAAATCTATACATATATGTATAGTTTCGTGAAGTTGTGCGATTGATTTTTGACGTCAAATTAATGAATAATGAAACACAATGAGATTGGTGTTTACTTCAAGCTCACAAACCTTATTTAGGGAATTGTCACCACCACCCGCGCAATCAATTATTGTCAAATTCTATTGCATATGCATGTACATTTGGCGAATGCTGCAAATAGTTAATTCTCGTGACTGCATAGAAATTTTGCAGCTGACATTTCCAGTCAAGTTCATTTTATGCGAGACTGCTAGAGGTGAGAGACGCATATCTAAATTTGATTTCTATATATATTCAATGCGGTTTGATACCCTATAATCAGTATGCCGTCGTACTCTGATGATGACCATGGAAGGTCGAAACGCGTCTGTGCGTAGTGGCTGGCGGTAGTTTTGTTACGTTGTTCAACGACTGGTTAAATTCAATGCGATTCATTCATGCTCGCAAACTTGATTAAGGGAATTGCTACCATCACCCGCGCAACCAATTATTGTTAAATTGTATTGCCTATAAATGTATATGTGGCGAAAGCTGCAAACAGTTAATGTTCGTGACTGAATAGAAATTGTGCAGCCGACATTTCCAGTCAAGTTCAATGTATGCGAGACTGCTAGAGGTGAGAGCCGCTTATCTAAATTTGATTTCCATATATATACAATGCGGTTTGATCCTTGATAGTCAGATTGCCGTCGTACTCTAATGATGATCAAGGAAGGTCGAAACGCGTCAGTGCGTTGCGGCTGGCGGTAGTTTTGTTATGTTGTTCGACGACTGGTTAAATACAATGGGATTGGTGTTTACTTCAAGCTCGCAATCTTGATTTAAAGAATAATGACCAGATCTCAGACATCACTTTGCAATACAGCGAGAATGATCTTTATATGCAAACAGGCACACACACAAACACAAACGCATACACACTTACCAATCAGCCGAAACAAGAACTAGAAATAAAAGCGAGTCAGATTTGTTACTACTAGCATAATCTATTGGAAACCCAGAATGTATATAAATGAATGATTGTAGAGTGATGAGAAATATTCACGAAATAAATAGCCTTTATCCACTTTGTTGTTAATTTGCTTTTTCTTCTAATTACAAATATATATATATATATATATATATATATATATATATATATATACTATTGAAATTGTTATCTAATAAAGGTAAAGTTATTACATTTTATATTCAATGTGAGTAAAAAGGACTCATCGCGAACAAGTGTTGATAAAAGGTTCTTTCAAATTTCATATCTTGTCTTATAATCTTCTTCATATTGATATAATATAATTCTTCACTTCCATATTTTTATATTAATTGTTGGCACGTCCATCAGTTGCTTTAAATAATCACACCAAATAAAAAATATATGGTTTAATTTGTATGGCAATTTTATTTTGCACCAGAGAGCATCAAATGTAAAAGACGCATACCAAGGCCAGAGTGCGACGATTTGCCAGAGTAACAGGCGCTCAGAATTAGTTGTAATTCTGAATTTTGGTCAAATTTAGAATATCATGAATCCCATGGTTTTGATTATATGAACCGACGCGGCAACTATGGTGTTGGTACCATATCTGAACCCGGTATCAATAGTGTTGCCATCATTTACAGGCTTGGTGTATATTTTATATAGTGCGTTGGCTTTAAAGTAGCATTTTCGAAGACTTCTTATAAAGTTAGCTTCACAACTGCTTGTTTATACATTTTTATAGGTGGATGCAGCGTCAAATTATCTTACATTACTTGACAAAATATGTAGTGGCTTTAGGGTGTTAAACCGGTTCCTAATTATAAGTCACCAGTTAGCACGTAATGCATGTGTACATGAGATGATATCGTTCGTCCATGCTGACCTTTGTTTATCCATTTGCTCATGTTTGAACTATTTCTTACGAAGTTCGTTACATCTAATACACAATTGCTTGTCTTGCAAGTTGGAAACAACGTTACTAATAAAATTAGGACAATATTTTATATTTGCTCATTCTACTTAGATTTATATCAGTGATTCTGCTTAGTAAAATTTATTTTATTTGTTGCATCTCTAAAAAAAGTATTTCAAATATTACTTACGGCAATGTGACACTTGCTTCCATTGTTTGTATTACCCCGTTATTGAATAAGGACATCATAAAACTAAAAATTAAATGAATTTTCATTGTTAAATGTCAAATTTTTTTTAGATATTAAAAGTTTACAATATAAGATAAATTGCTTAAATTTGCAAAATAAACATCTTAAAAATTATTTTAGTCTATATGTCAATGAAGTATAACTTCCTGCTTTCTAAATGAGAAATACTATTGTAAAAATACACAGAATAAAGATATTGGCAAATTTGTAACGTTTATTTTGCCACAATTCGTTTGTTTTTTATTTGACAAACATAACATATTATCTGTTCTGAAAATACAGGTGCAATAAGAAAGAGTATGACATAGGTGTACATTCATATTGCATATAATTACCACACAACTGATTTGGCTCTTAATATTTAAATAAGTTAAAGGATAATGATAGGAAATAACTACAAATTTTATGAGATATTGATTGATCGTTTCCCGTGGATAAGATAAAAATCAATCAATAAATAGGAATAAAATTTGAAAAAGATGTAATAATGGGTACATTATGCGCCATCGGTTTGCATATGGTATTTCAAATTTCTATTAAGAAAACAATGATGAAATTACGACAGTGTAACACTGGTGTACCTTTAATAATAAAATTTTTCTCAAACAATGTGAAACTTTTAAATCTTCATAGAATAGTCAATAATTATATAATAATAAAATTTTGAAATATCTGTTGTGCTTCAATTCGTATGCAATGCCTCAGATAAGCAGACCGTTCAAAGGAAGTTATATATCGAACAACATTACGTTTTCGCATCTAAATGATCCTATATTGATTAATAAATAAGTTTTTAGAGTATAGTTTTTATATTAGAAATATTTAGTTATATACGACATTAAATATATTTACTTAATGGCCTATCCTACAACAACTGTATAGTCATCGCATACTAACATCTCTATGCAGGAGTCAGAGTCAAATGTTATAGCTGTGTGTGTTTGTGTGTGTTTGTATATGTAGCTTGAACGCATAGTTTATTGTTCTAATTAAAATTTAAGTAATACATTTTTAACAAAGCGAAACAACAAAATCGATGAAAAGCTCATTATTTATGGAAGAGAAGATTGATTTCATGTTATCAACGAATGCCGAGATAGATTATTTCGATTCTGTATGCAATTATTTTCTATAGTTGAGATATACGGGTATATTTAGACCAGTAGATGCACTGTAGTACGAATTGTTAGAACCATTGCGTGGGATTTAATAGGTTTCAAATGTCTAAATTTTCAATTCTTTACTGTTGATAAGAAGATAACTAAACAGTGTTAACGGCTTCCTTAAATCGACGAGTACAATTTATAGCAAATACAGTAATTCATGTTTCTTAATAGTATAGTAATGAAGGCCTGAGGATAAGGTGACAAATGACGCGTTGAAACCAACAATAAATGAAATTCCATCATTTTAGTGGATGATACACGCTGTGTTGTAACCTTCTGTTTGAGATCGATTAGAATCCATCTATCAAAGAGATAGACACATTGCGCATCTATAAATGAATGTGAATTCATATAATTAAGAAATAAGGTTGCGAATGAAAAAACCACATATGTCAATCGTGAATATGATAAATTGGATAATAGCATAGAGCAAGAACAATCATTTAACTATGTTTGATATCAAGTTGTCTTTAGGCTTTAAATTTTCATCAATTATTAGATTGTAATTTTCCTCTCGTAATAATCGGTTAACTTAAATTTAAGAAGGGAACCAGCGTTAATTTTATTTACAAATTCGGTCTCTGCATTCTTTTTTTCCACCAAAAAAACTGGAATTTACCAGCTGACTCATTTCCAAGTAGAACGTTTATTTAGTAACATCGTGAGTTAAATTTGTTTTTCATGTTATGTTTAAATACATTAGCTATTATATCAACTAACAATTGGCCCATTTCTAAACGTCTTTTTAAAAAAAACATATTTCTATGTGTATAATAATTTGAAGGCATAATTATATCAATCACCAATTATTATATTCTTTATTATACAATCTAATCAATAAAAAATCATTGAAATTATTATAGAATTTTAGTAACAGTGAATTCGTTTACATGAATTCAAGCTTATCTTCTTATTAATTTACTCCAGTTCAAATTTATCAACAATCTTAAACAAATTAATCAATTTAACATGTATAAGATCTAAAAATTATGCATTATATATGATTCTATAACACAAAAGTGTGTAAAATTTACATAGTGTTGAACTCTGGTGAACTACAGTCTCTCAGGTCCGATTTGTTTCTAGTTTATTTAGCTATTAACTTAGTACCTTCATTATGTATGAAATTTATCAATTTAAATTTTACATAAATTATTATCCTTCCATTCATTATTACCCGAATCATATTCCTGTAGGAAATTTAATGCTTGATTCACGCTTAGTTTAAATCAATACAAAACTTAAAGTAATTATTTGCACATTAACTTCTAAATAAATTCGTCCTGGCATAAATTTGTCGACTGAATAAGATACTTAAAAATATATTGAATTTTAAAGCAGGAAAACAGGAGCGGACAAATGCCAATTTAAATTTGATATTAAATTATACACCAAAATTTTCAATCGAATAGAAAATGCCAAATTATACTGAAAACACGTCTAATTTTTTATAAGTAGACTATTTAATTCTACATACATCGCACAAATGCACTAACTGAATTAAATAAGTTCTCAAAAGATTTCAAAAAAATATATGAATTGTGATGAAACCAACAGATATTTATAATAAATTATTTATGTGAGCTTTCCTTATATGCAGGATACTGTCAAAATCATTTTCGCAGATATTTAACAATATCGAAAATGTGAACTCCACGTCGTAAGACGAAATAGTTGACTTTTAAATTTTGATAAAAATTTTAACATCCAAACGATGCAAAATAAGTTATTAACAAAAAAGCAACATATTCAAAGTTCACAAATATTATGGGCTAACAAATATTTAGGAACTACGTTCTAGCCTGCGCAGCTGATTGGACCAGTCGTTTATAAAGAATACTTGCAGAATTATAGAAGCGCGGCGGTCATTTGAAGGCCAATTTTGTTAACATTCCATTACTGAAGGATTTTGTTGCCGTTATTATAGAGAAAAATGTCAGAATATCTTTAACTCAAACATTAATTTCGTAACACGACTCATACAGGCTTGAAGTAAATTTTTTCTTTAGCAAATCACTCTTTGTATGAGTCAATAGAAAAAGTAAATTTTGTCGGATCTAAATCGAACACCTGTGGTTCAAGGCTAAATACTGGGCAACTGTGGGGTTGAAAGTGTTCATATGAACGACCAAGACCCTCAGCTCACTGCGCCTCTTTTTGGATATATATATATATATATATATATATATATATATATATAAAGTGAATAATGGCTGTTATATTTGAGGATATATTACCGTCAATTCAAAGGTGTATTTCTGGGGAAACTGCATTGCACCCCTCCTGGCAGATGTATACATGTATCATCTTGAACAAACCAGCCTAAAAAATTGACTAGTGTGCAATTTACAAAAGGTATGCACATGAAATATTAATATTTATCATACACACCGCAAGCTAATTTAGCCGAGATAGAGAACGAGAATACTTTTCCTTTTTTGGTTATCCAACTTATTAGAGATGAAAATGGGGATTTGACACTAGCCATACATAGAAAATCTATTTTCACTTGGTAACACATTCATTACAGCAGTAGTTTGCCAATATCTCGCAAAGTAACCTTGTTAACAACCTGGCAAAAAAAATCAGGAAGTAAGTATGTATTAGGTGTTGCGATCCCAGTAACAAATTAGTTGAGTTTTGACCAGAAGGATAAACCAAAGGCAGCATGAACGGAGAGTATAATCTCATGCACATTTCTTTCGTGCTTATTGGCGACTCGTCAGTAAGAACTGGTATAACGCCCTTTAACCACTATATATTTGGGTAAGAATGTGGGATAATAGGACGATAGAATCTCCTAGACGAATGTGTAAACCTAGAATAGTGAAGCTAGCATCATATAAAGTCTACGAAAATGCGATTTCAACGCTAACTCACACTATATAATATATATACCGAGTCTGTAAAGGATACTAACGCTATGGCTATTGTTTTAGTAACCGATACCAAAATTATAGTACCGAAAAGGTACATGGTACTAACAGTATGGTTTCCGAGTCGATACATACTTGCATATATATTAGTTCTCCGCAACAAACTGTATTTAACTTTTTAAATCAGGAAGATCTGTTCTGAACACGAGATCCAAGAAGAACTATGCTATCTGAGAAAATTTGGCTAAGCAACAACTACCCGAAGCTATAAATAGATATCATTAACAGACCACCTTAGATTCGCACTACAGAGGATACCGTCTAGCAGGTAATCCTAAACTTAACATTTAGAGGCGAAATACAGGCATCAATAGTGGCACAGCTGGTATATATAATCACAAAGTTAAGTTTTATCAGTCTGAACGTTGACATCACAATCAAAAGTTTGGATGCCAAAGCTCAAATGTCAATTCTCTCCAAATCATTCATAGTCTACGAATTTCCTGTATGTGTGATAGCATACATATTGGATGTACGGAGAAGCATTTCATCAACAGAATCCAGCAACATTTACGGCAGAAATTGATTTAAAAAGGCTTGGCACCATCAAGAAAATATTTTAAATGGCCCCTAGCCAATTTGAATAATTACTCAATTCTACACAAAGCAAAATCCAAAAAAGTTTTCTATGTATAAGGCTCTCTATATAAAACAACAAGTGCTCGATCTAAACATTCAAAGGATTCACCATCATGATATTTGAAATTGACTGGCCACGAATCATAAAACCCAACAACAATTTATTAGCATCCAAGAAATTCCAAGTTTCCACTAGACCAGCCTTAACAAAAACTCCGTCGTATTAAAAACAAACAGAAGAAAAAACAGCTTCAGAAACGGCATCACATTCATAGTTATTAGCGACAGAAATTTAACAACAATATAAGCATTCAACACTGCATTTCGCAAACCCTGCGCCTTTTACCAAACAAAAAAATTGAGGAACAAGGCGATAGGAAAGACGCATTCCAGGAGGAAACATTCGTACACGTATCAGCCAAAAACGCGAACAGTTGGTTAGATCCCAATCCATCAATACAAGAATGACCAGATCCCAGACATCACTCTGCAATACAATCAGAACTAATCCTGGACACACACCGTCGCACATACAAACATATGCATACACACTTAACAACAGGTCTAAACCAGAAATCGAAGTAAAACTGAGAGCCAGACAATTCACCACCAGCATAATCATGTATATAAATGAAAGATTGTAAATTTTTTTTTTTTTTTTTTTTTTTTTTTTTTTTTTTTTTTTTTTTTTTTTTTTTTTTTTTTTTTTTTTTTTTTTTTTTTTTTTTTTTTTTTTTTTTTTTTTATTTTTTGCGAAACTAGAGCTTTTTTTGTTCATTTAAAAGAAGATTAACAATTTTGCATCTACCAGCTTTCATTAAGCTTAATAATTATTTAATTTTACTCTGAAGAACACCTGGGAATCAGCTTTATACGGGGTTTGCTTTTGATAAAAAAATTGTGCAGCTTTTGTGGAAACGTAATCTCTTCTAAAAGCTTTGCCTAGTGTGGAATTCTCTTTAATTTCTTTTTGTCTCGTAATCGGCTATTCCAGCCTGTATTGTCTACTGAGCGGCTAGGTCATTTGTATACCTAAACATGGTTTTTCAGTTCGTTGCAGGGAGTTTATGTTTTACATTTATGGTTAGTTGGCGTTATGCCGTATTAACTAAGATCATTTATGTATTAGGTGTCCGAAAAATTACTGTTTTGTATAACGCTCCGTATAAATATTTCGCATAGTATGTCGTTTTTAAGAGACACTCTGACATATATCGTCTTGTTGTTGTGAACAGTATCAATTTTTGCTCTTTTTATATTTCATATTTGATTTTAACAATCTTTTGGTATACTGGTTATATAATATTTTCTTTGAGCATGCGCATGAATGGACACTATTCAAAACAGAATTTCTCTATTCTGTTAAATTAAATGTGCATACAGTTTTCCTGTTTAGAAATAGAACAGCGCGGAGGTAATTGATTTCCTGTCCTGTTCATGTTTGATTTTAATATATTTTACATTTTAGACTACCGTCTAACTGACTCAATGGCAATACGCTAAAAAAAATCAGTGCGTGGACTAATGGTCGTCGCACTCGTAAGGAAACTGAATATTATGGCACAGGTTAATGAAATACTTAAGTAGGTTAGGGTTATGGTTATTTTCCATAAATATACGTCAGATATTTATAGTTTATTGCCGAATAAGTGATAATAGTTTCAAAGTTTCCAGATATAACATGTTAAAAAGAGCTATCAGATATCCTAATGAACTGTCCGTTGCCACTCATTGACTATCGTTAAATTATGAACATTAAAAGTGTACTGAACATATTCAGTGCAATTGCTAATGAGAAGTTTAAGATGACATGTGGGTACTGCGAATGATAAGTGGATAGTAAAGATGAAACTACATTTGAAATCGACAGTTTCGTCAACAGAGTTGCTAAGAAATACATTTCTAATGTCGATGGACATCAATTTTAGTAAATTTTGACACCGTACGGATTTACTTTTTTATGGAAACAAAAATATAGCGTAAATAACTGTTTGACATTTCATTTTGTAATGGCTATAAGATTCTGTTTAGTCGTTCCACCAGTTTGTGAATGTGAGTGTTGATCATTGACCTACTTATTCGTAATAGCGGTAAATTTCTCATTTCAACGGCTTTGTAGAACTAAGGTATTTCGTACATGAGGGCTGAAGATAGGCCAACTAGATTTGTTTGTTTTGATGGCATATGGTGTTGTCAAATTTATTATTATTTGCACAAACGATTCTTTTTCAAGTTACTGTACACGTATTTTAATAGCACGCCATATTGAATCCTCGGTAGTTCCTGATCTGGCCTTATTATCTCCGTACGGTTTTAAATTCTGCCCTTCATCAGGATCATTAAACATATGAGTTTTACAATATTTAACATTCAAAATACCAATATACGAACCTTTTATCGATTCATTAATCTATTTTTGACGTTGTGAAACAATTCTTTATGTCCTTTTATGCAATTCCTCATGATAAATTTGGTCACTTTATAATGCCCATTGACAACAAGTATTAAAGTTCTGCCGAAAATAAATGGCTTCAATACACTATTTACTGCTCAATACAAACGGCAAATGCATGAAAATGGCTAAACAAAAACATATTTCTAATTTTTAAAAGTAACTTTTCACTTTTTTATTTCATCGTTAAATAAAATGCAATTGTCGTAGGTAAACCTATAGTAAAATTTACATTAATCGAAACTCTTCTGAGTACAAGTGTAATTGCCCTTTAGAAAAATGACAACACTGCAATCGGTTTTCAATATTCAATTTGTGTGTAATTTAATTTTGCTATTAAATATATAAATATTGGAAATTGATGCGTCGGGTTTGGTGCAAATATGTAAATCATAAACAAATGGGTTTCTCAGTTATAAACAGGGAAATTGAAAATAAAATTATATATCATTTTTGGCTTAAATATTTATAAAATATTTAATTAGTAGATAATAAGATTTTTCATTTGTGAATTGGATTAATATTTATTTCAGCTTAACCTGTAAACTGAATATTTACCTAGACATCAAAATATGAAACTGATTTTTAGAATTAAATTATTTGCGCATTCTCACCTTCCTACCGATTTGCTACACTATCGATTGTCCTTCGTCGATAGAAAAATAGCAAAATGATGTCCTTAACTAAAGGTGGGCTGTTAATTTTGCATACTTGTCTACAGTATCATTTAAAGTTGGAGAACTCAGCGTGAACGTAAAGTTCTATGCATTCATTTTGGCGCATCTTCTACCAAACAAAGCCTTAACACACTGGTTTTTAACGTAAAAACTTGCGTTCACACGAAAGGTTCAAAATTTGAGCAACATTCATAGGGTAAATATTATTGATTTTCGCTTTTGTGCACATAAAGTCGTTAGCTAATTGATGGAAAATACAAGAAACATTTTTCTGCGCATTTAAATACTAAATTTGGTTAGAGTTAATTTGAGAAATTTTTAACGCAAAAATGTTTTGCGTCAGTAAGACTGCTTGTTTATAATCTAGCAGTTAATAAATCAATATCCGACATTCCTTCAACATTACGCTGGGTCAAAGTAATATTAAATAATAACAAATTTTTCATTAGACCAATAATCACAATAATAATAATAAAAATAATAATATAATAATAATATAATATTACTAATAAATAATTAATAAAATAATAATGATAATAATAATATAATTAATAATAATAAATAATAATAATAATAATAATAATAATAATAATAATAATAATAATAATAATAATAATAATAATAATAATAATAATGACATAATTAATAATAATAATAATAATAATAATAATAATAATAATACATAATAATAATAATAATAAGTACATAATAATAATAATAATAATAAATATTAATATTAATGTTAGAATTGATAATAGTAATAACCATAATAGTAATAACAATACGATTAATTTTTTTAATATTTATATTAGAAAATCTTTGAATATTACATAATACAGCAAACTAATTATTTCCAATTCACAATGACTTAATTCATATGAGGTTTTACGTTATAAGCGTTCCATTTTAAAAATATTCTACTATTTCATCATGACTGCAGACTTAAGGTAAAAGTAAATTCATTTTTAATACAAAAGGTCCTCAAATCGTGACACGTTTTTTCAATAGGCTGTTTTATTGCTATGCTCTTCATTTATTTATTAGGCAGGATTTTTTCCTATTTATGTATGTTTATATTTATGCAAAATAATACAACGAACTAGCTACCTTCGCCAAAAAGTGATAAACTGTACATTCGTGTAACTTAAAACTAGTTATTATTGCTTTATCGTTCGTCAGGTAATTAGGTGATCAATAAATTCTTTAACATGTAAGAAGAACAAATTTTAAACCATGGGGTATGTAAATTTGATATTAATAAGCATAAATCTGTAATGGTTACAGAATTAAACGTGCATTAGTTGCGCGGACGTGAAAACAATTATTTAAGTTAAGTCTTAATTTAAAAATAGTAGGATTTGCAAACCTTTCCCCGATTATTGTAGGTATTTTTCAAAAATGCACAATTTCTCACCAAGCTTTTTTAATTACTCTCTGTAAGTTAGATTACTGTTCACATATTTAATGAGCTTTCCGTTGATATAATTTATTACTAGCAGAAATTAAAATGGGTTGAAAAATATTATACATCAAATAAAATACTATGGAAAGCAGAGGATGAAATGATCGAATTTCGCCATTTCATAAATAGAGGCTTGGAAACACTAAGCATCAGATAAACTGGGAACATGCTTATTTAAAAGTTTCAACCTAATTTAGATGTGCAAGACTTTCTCAATTACTCCGACCAGGCATAATTATCTAACGAATTTTAGGGCTAAAAACACGTGAGTAATTTTTAGAACACAGATTAACGTTTTTTGTTTCTACTAGTCCTATATTATGAATCGTTGTGCTTTATTACAAAAGTTTAACTAGGAACGGCATTAAATAGACAAAATTTAACGAATTTTGATAGATGGTTTGCCTTGTGGGAATGAATGCATTCATAAAATTTTGTCCATCCTTTAAAATTAGCTGACATTTGCGGTAATGTCACATTATAAACAACTACGCACTGCTAATAAACCTTCTATTGAAGGCTACAAAAAGAACATGACTGTTGAAATATTCCTAAGTAAATTATCTTTAATAATTTCGTTTCTGTTTCTTAAGGGAGATCACTGAAAAAATCTACAGTTCGATTAAGACCTCAGGCAGCACAGGATTTCACTTATTTAAGGTGAAAAATATTTTTCTATTTTTTAAAGCATTGGATAATTTACAAAGTTAAATTGCCTCTGTTCGTAATGCATCTGGTGTAGTAATTTAGCAATTTGTGGTATTTTCCGTAAAATTTCTCGCTTACTTCGAATTTTGCTGGCAATTTAATAATTAATTTCCAAAAAATGTTTGGCAAGGTGTGCTTAAATTTCAGAAGTCGCATGGGATACAAATTGTCATAAGCTGCTTTTGAACTGCTGGATATGTGCAGCCTGGATGGAAAGTAACCCACCTGGCTGAGTGATCATCGAGTGTTTGTCCAAGAGCAACTACATTGAATCCATTCCGTCTGGCCACGCTGTAGATTGCAGCACGCTTCATTCGTGAACAAAAACTGGGATCATTACTTGCATTCTTCGGAATGGCTTTTAATGGCGTAATAATGAAAGAAATGATCACGTGAATACATAAAATATTTATAATTATAATTAAGATTAGTAATAAAAATTAGCAGACGGTATTTTAATACTTCATTTTAAATTAAACTTAACTAAGACGGCTATTTATGATGCCTTTCTGACCAAGAAACAACAGAAGTATCAAATTAATTTCATAATAAAAGATTAACATATTTGCGCAAAATTACCGTTAACATCACAAACACCAGCTCCAACCGCTCGGTAACTATTTTAACACCATCGTTATAATTAACATACTTATCGAAGTTCATTTGTTTGTTCATCACTTATTCCTAACCAGTCGTTTCTCATTTTAGCAAAGTATCTATGGTTTCTCCTTGCCACAATGCTCATCTTATTCAAAAAGTTGTCATCTTCAAAATATAATAAAAGCTCCTTCTAAGCATAACCCAAGGTTTGATTACAAATATTTGTATGGTTGGAGTTATCATTTCATAGAAACTCTTTTATTTTCTGTTTTATGCAAAGAAATCAATGTTCCCCATTGAATCAATTCATGTAGCTTCTCTGAATTATATCCTACCTAGAGTAAACTGATAAGATAGAAACTGGTATTTAGTTTTACGATTTTTCTTGATAAGCTACAGTAAGTCATAAAATACCGCAATCTACATAATGGCTAAGGACTAAAAATAGAAAAAAGTACATAGATGACTATTTAAAATAATCTACGTTTATAAGTATAAAAATTAATAGTGTATCATTTAATTAAAGTTTTTCAGCTTGAGATAAACATCAATCCAACTATATCAAATCAGTTGCACAACGTAGCAAACTACCGCTAGTCACAGGTACAGACGTCATTTGAACTTTAATAATGATCATCAGAGTACGGTGTAAAACTAAATAACATGAAGCATACCACGGTTCAGATAGAATGCACGACTCTCACTCCGAGTGGTTTCGCATAGGTTGCTCTTTAATGAAAATGTTGCTGAAAACCTTTATGCATTCATAAACATAACATTTTTTAGCTTTCACCACATTTATGAAAGATAAGTTTAAGAATATTATCTTAAACGAACATTGGTTGCTGATCAAAAATTTTATCTGTTTGGTTGGTGATAACAATGCTTTGACTCCGATTTTCAAGCATGAAATAAGCACCAATCCCACTGTACGTAACCAGTCACATTCAATCAAATTCAAATCTGTCAAGTAGTGGATAAAATTTTATTAAGTAAACTTATGTTTGCTAACTGAAAGTTGAAAAATGTTGTATTTGTGGCTTATAGAAATTGTGCCATATAATTTTGTCTGACTAATAAGAGAGGTAGCCGCATTTATGATGCTCCGCAAATTTAACCTGAATTGCCTTTTGATCCATATAATTCGGTTTTCCATCTAATTTTGATAATTACCATGGAAATAAAAAGGCATCAAAGCGTTTAACATAAGAAGAAAATTGATTTTAGTTTATTAGTCATACAATAAACTGTTATAAAACAGGGTCATTAGAAAGGATTGCCTAATCTGTTCCTTCTATGCCAATCTTTAGCCAAGGTTTTCTGTAACAAAATTGATTATAAAATGCTAATAGAGACGACTCCACGCATATCAAAACAAAAATTCATTACAATGCTTGAAATGCAGCCGAAAAGCATCAAACATTGTAAGTGATGAACCTCGTACAGATATTATTTGAAATCAGTTTAAGCCGACAATCAACGATTTACATTATTTACGATATATATGTGTCAAGGTACTGGCTACAAATGTGTTATATTTACTGAGGGTCTCCATAAATAAAAGACATAAAACACTGAACAATTTCTAGACAGCCTGTTCTAAACTAACCTATTAATGTATCGGAACAAAAATAAAAACTGCTAATAGCTTAACTTACAGAATTCCTTGTAAAAGTAGTCAAGGTCCAGCTTTGATATATAGGGAATAAGTAGTTTAGGATTATAAGAAGGATCGCCAGGGTCAATTGTGACACAGGCCAGTGTAAATGGTCTACCCTTCGGATCTCCGTACGCTTCAAGATACTGGTACTGCCGAAGACAGTGTAACATTCCAATAGAACTTGGTCCCCCTGACAAACAGACAAGTACCCGATCACCTGGTCGAACCATATCAAAAAGTCTCACGGCCTAGGGATTCAATTCATAAATAGAAACATACACAAGATATTTATTGCTGGTCAATCATTTATTAACACAATGTAAGTTAATATAAAGTCACAACTGTTGCAGTAAAAATCGAAAATTTTGTTTAATTCAACGTTTATTTGTTGCGCGTGCGCGGATAACATTTATTCAAATCAAGTTTAACTTATTGGTAGAAACACAAATTCCATTATACACATGTGTTATCTAGAAACGGAAAACCATTCAATTGACCTGTATCGTCCTTATTGGGAAATCTTGAAGTGATGTCCAGATTTTCTTTGCGGAAAAGTGGCACTGCGTTTAATTTCACAGATTACGAGCACTGAAGTCAGCAAGATTCTGGACAGCACTTGAAAAGTTCCTAATAAAGACAAAACTGGTCTACTGGATGAAATGCCTTGTATACATTACAGAATGCATAGTTTATGTATATATAAAATGGGTTTCAGGTTTATATGAAGATCGCAACATTCATTTAAATAACTAATCTTTTTAAAATTGCTCTTGGGTTAGTAATATGTATATATTATTAGATTACGATATTCGGTAGGACAAGGAGAACTAGAACTTTGTGTAAAACATTGATGGATACCAAGTTAAGAATTTGCACACTAAAATAACAGAAATGTCCTTTAAATGAGATAAGACGTTTAAAAATTACAAGCAGTAAAGAAAAGAGAACAAATACTAGTTATATTCTTGCTAAGTAATCCCATTAAAATGTCTGTTCTTTTGTAATGCATGGCGGTTCTGCCGTCCTACTTATGACGATGAATTAAGAGACGCAATAAAGAATTCGCGAAGCATTATGTTGAGCATAAAATTCAAAGTTTAAAGAAATGAAATGAAATACAGAGAAATGTATTGTAGTTTAAACAAATTAAAACTGAAACCACAAAAGTTTTCTTTTCGCCATTCAACATGTAACATCAATTCTAGTTTGATTAAACTTACTTGAATAAACGGTTTAAACAATTCTTTCGGTGGTAGACACCACAACCTGTAATTTATATGCGCATTAGTATCACATGGTTGACATAAGTTCAGCGGTGATAAAAGAGGATTCCTTTCGTTATTAACGTTTCTAAGGCCATTGAGAGAAGCTGAATTGTAACCGTCCTCTTCAATATCATTTCGGTATTCCTCAATGCTGCCGGTCCTTGCAGCTGCCTGACTTTTTGCCCATTCACTTTGATAGTCCATTTGTCCCGGAACATAACTTCGTATTGGCATGAGCTGTCTTTTACCCTGTGCACGATTAGCATTACTGGAGAAGATGTTTTGTAGCGGCACACTTTTGGATGTTGGTATGAGCAGTTGGCTGAGATTTGCTAAATCTGGACAGAAACAGCGCTCAATATTTCCAGGTTGCCAAGGCGAAACAACTGCATCTGGACTACTTTTAAAGGCTCGGCTCTGACAAAGGCCGCCTAAAATTATACAAAAGAAGGATTTACAAAGATTTAAATTGAATCCATTCTAAGTGGCAAATTTGAAAGCTATTGATTATAAGTAAAGTACTTATATCGTGTTTACGCAAATATTCATGCGACACAAACTGTTTACAATTGTCATATATATGAAATAGGGAAAATTCAAAATATTTTTCTGTGTCGATTATGAGTTATTTCAAAAAGCTTGGTTCTTTGTAACTTTAGATTAAAAGAAAATTTAAAGTTAAAACAAATTTAGTATCTATTAAATACTGTTTGTTGCGGAGAACTAATATATATGCAAGTATGTATTAGGTGTTGCGAACCTAGTAACAAAGTAGTTCAGTTGTGACCAGTAGGATAAACCAAAGGCAGCATGAACAGAATGTATAATCTCATGCACATTCATTTCGTACTTACTGGCGACTAATCAGTAGGAGCCGGTATTACGTCCTTTAACCACTATATATTTGGGTGAGGAAAGTGGGATAATAGGACGATACAACTAAACTAATTTGTTACTAGGTTCGCAACTCCTAATTCATACTTCTAGTGACTATGTCTAATATTAAATAAAATTTACGCGATGGCTCTCCTCGAATTTGTGCTACGGCCTCACTCGGTAAAAGAAACCAGCGTAAGCGACAGGCAGCTCCACTTTCCAACGCCTCCTCCGCCTTTATTTCGATACCTGTGCCCTCATAACCATGACCTTTGGCTAAAAGTGTACGTAAGTCGTCTGCAATATGCTGTGCAAGTTCTATTGATTCCTAAAGAAACATAATAGCACAAATTAAATCGTTTAAATTTTTTTGGGTTAAAGAAACTTATTTAAACTGGTTCTCTGATAACTAATACCATGCGGGCTTTGATATATCGTTGAGTTAAAATTCTCTGTATATTTTTTACTATGCATGCAATAACTTATACACAATTGGATATATATTATTTTTCCGCAACAAAAAATAAATAACTAATATCTATTCAATTTAATGATTTAGTAATTGCCACCAGATGAGTTAATTGATGTCAATTGAGTCGAGTGTATATGTATATCGAGGATAAAAAGGAGTACAGAAATGGAAGAAATTCTTAATTTTTGCAAAATTAATTCTATCTCATAAACAAATGTGTTGGTACTTTTTAAAGTTATGTCATTTATTATATATTGTGTGTTGAATTTGAAATCTAATTTTTATAGACTTTAAATGAAGTTAATTCTATTACTGTTAGTATTTACAGTCGTATAGGAGATTGAACTGCCCAACTATCCCACATTTCAATGAATTTTATTAAAAATCGCATTTCAAAAGGTATCTTTTCTCTCATACTGTACAAATACGTAAGTAAGCCATAACCCGGCAAGTCTGGGCGTGTTGGTGCGTGCCAGATTTGTTCTTTTTAGAGGGAAGTCTGAGATATTTATGAATCTAATAATGCTTTTGGTGAATCTAGATACACATATTCCTTATGTCATTCTTCGCTTTACGATGACAGTTAATATTGACCAAAATATATTGGCCAATATTACCTCAAGTTAATAGTATCTGATGCTAAAAAATATTTGCCAAATACGTTCAATTGTATGAAAACGAAATAGTTTCCAAAACGGCGTTCAGACACGCTGAAGGATATTGCTGTTCGTCGCGGAATTTTGAACAGTCGCAACAATCAGTACATTACGGAATGCATTTGGAATAAACAGCAGTTATTATTGCCAAAAATTTGATTTGGTTTTATCGATACTGTTCTGAATACCTGTTTTCGAACATTATTATTATAATTCAGGCGCTTTATATAAACTCAAATTACTATATATTAATATTTCAATAATTAATATCAAGTATATATGTAATATAAATATTTATTTTAAAAAAATTATAGTACCAACAATTAGATGTTCTTTACTTACAATAGTGAACAATTTCCTTAATCAATAGCCATGATTTCGTCCAAAAGTGTAATTATTTCTGAAAACCTTGGCTAGAAACATTTCTTGGCTTTTTTAAGAATAAAGAATATATATTTTAGGATTTGAAGTAAAATAAATAAAGAAAGAATGGGCATTGTAATACAATTGCATTATTAAGATAAACGCCCAATGGTGACTTTTGTATTCAACAACAACCTCACATAGTAGATAAAATAGGATTAAAAGAAATAAAGTATAGCAGTTTAATTTTTCATATTTTAAATTATTGAATAACATGTATAAAATTGTTTAGCCCCTATTAAATTAATCTTAATACAATATTCTTAAACCTTTTCGATTCGTGCAATTATTCCGTGGTGTAGAATTTGATATAATCCTGATTTATCTAAGGGTTCCAAGTATTTCTTTTGATTATAAAGTTTAGAACCAAAAATGAAGGAATACCTTGAAACGGTTCTTATATGGCATTTAAATGATATCGATTGTAAATTGCTGCTTAGAATGCGTGCCTGGTAAAATTCTGACCGTACGATCCTCCATCAATCAATAACGTTTTACGCGGTTAAATTTAGGGCTAAAATTTAATTACGATATTCATAATATATTTTCAACTTATGTACGAGGATAATTAATAGAGTTAAATAGCTCTCACAGATAGCCTAATTCAAATACCAATATTTTGTATCTGTAATTTAAATTGTGCTATTTTCAATACGTTTAAAATATTGATTTTCAATTAATACCGATCATTTTTTTAATTATGGAGAATCCTAAAGATTACATGACTTTTGTAAATAACAATATTGAATTTCATAAAATTTCTGATTTTTCCGTAATTCACGTGATGACTCCTTTTCAATTGCAATTTGGAGTTCGCTTTGAAAATATACAATATATGTATCCCTATGATTCTTGTTAACTAATATACAATTCCAGAACCGCAGATACAATTTTAGCTTTGGGACTTGTTATCTAAAAACAGTGAGCTTGTATATTTAGAGAAGGATTGGTCATTAGCTATAAATTACTACGTATTGCAAGGTTTCCACAAATTTAGAGAAACTTTAACACTGCGCAAATGTATTTTTTTCCATGAGCGTGTTTTACTGTGACTTGTCAAATTCCTGTTTGGTAATCACAATATCAGTCAATATCTTCTGTTTCCCTTGTAATCTATCGATGGGGGCTTTCTTTATTTAAATCGACGAAATCTAACCATTTATTTAAATTAGATGATAAATATATACTAGGTGAATGAAATAGATTGAGGAATCTAGATGTATTATTAATCTAAACAGATATATCCGTACTTCCAGAAAATAATTATATTTTACGCTTCCTTGTTGACCAACTTGTAATATTAGAAGAACTTAAAATGACAATATTTACATTATAGAAATTATTAGTGCGTGTATGTTCATAATCTATTTTACGTTTATACAGGAATATTAATTACAAATTAGAGGTATATCAGTGGAAATACCTTTTTCGATGCCAATTGCAACCATGTTCTTGTATTCCTTTGAAATGAGACCTTTTGAAAATGGCTGCCCTACGGATCTAGAATAAAATACTCGTTATCTCAAAGCAAAGGGATATAGATATGGTAATTTTCCGAAACGCAATTGACTAGTAGAGCGAAATGGAGTCATTGAATGAATTACAGTTTTTTGTGTCAAATTACGTAGAAATGTTTAGAAATTATACAAAGATATTTATTTGAAATATACTTAATTTGGTATCATTTTTCCCTTCAAGTAATTTAATCTTTATCAGATGAAATTCGCCATCTTAAAATTATTGATAATAAAAAGCTTTAAGTTGCAAATATTAAACATAGAGATTTGGACCAATCGAAATTGCGAGAAATAGTCAATTCTAATTGTAATTTAGTAGTAAAAATAATAACTGATATCGTAAGCGAATGTTATTCTAAGTCGTAGTACTTTAAATATATTAATGCGAATGAGGATTGTAAGGTCATCTTATTACCAAACTCCAAACTAAGCAAAACAGTAAAATTAATAGAATTTAAATACAATATTAGAAAGGCCTTTAGTCAGTCCGTTTTCCTGGGCAGTAAATTTCATAACTTAAAGAGAAATTTGTACGCTTATATAAATCAGGAGTCCGTGAAATCCAATAAAAACCCATAATCTATTGCATGTTGGTAGAATCATGCGTGGAAGCACGGTTAGAAAAGGAAGAACTTAGAGATTCATGTAAATATTGGTTTGTTTCTAGATTCGATCTTGCCTATTAGTCAGTGGAGTCTGGACACAAAAGTGACCATGGCTATTGTAGAAATTCAGTAGAACGACAAGATTGATTTAGGAATTTGTGGAAATTAAGTCAAGATGTGATATTATAAGCAAAAAATCGGTAACAATATCGCTAGATTCTATTTGAAACGGGAAGTTAAATAACGACATGATGAGTTAATTGCAAAAATCGAATCAGAAATTAGCTCTATCGAAAAAATGGATTATTAAATATTTATTGGGTTTATAAATTGACTACTTTCTAATAAATTATTTACTTTGTCATCCTCAAAAATTGTAATTGTTTAGTTATGCAATTTTTAATGGACTTTTAAATTATATATTCGCTTTCGTTGCAATGCTTATTGTTTCGTTAGAAATTTTAATTACTTTTTTTATCTGAAAATTATTGAATTTAATTTATATCTTAATTAAGATTGTATTTCGCTAACAATTTGATGACATATTCGGGCATAATTTTACTACTGTTACAATTAATTGCATTTTCACTCTTCCACCCTTGATTACAGGATTTGAACAGGTAGTCAAAAACCCTATTAGTCTGTCACACATGCGCGATATGATCCTATTAAGTTAATTTACAATAGAAATTATGAGATTATCCAGCCATAAGTATAAATCGAATACTTTCTATAAAATTTCACCCTTGCCTTATTTGTTTGTCTTTGTTTGTATGATGAAGATATCCGGAAAGAAGTATCGCAATCTATTCGACACGGAGAGGAATTAGAAACATTTTTGTATGTCACAACAAGGATTAGGTTGTTACGGTGCTGTAAGACTAAAAGCTAGCTAAGACCTTCTAAAATTCTATAACATGAATACACATTAAAATATTAAGCTAAAATAACAGTACCAAGAGTATGCGTTTTTGTTTATAATTTTAAAACACCAAATTTGTACCAGTGTGTCAAAATTGTTCATATAAATTAATTAAACAAATTTAATCCTATGCTTTCCGTATAACGAAATGGTCAACTAAACGAGCTTGATAAACATTTTTGTGTATGCATTTATGCATCGGAAATTGCATTTTCAGCTTTTTATTCGTTATTGCATAAGTTATATGTTTAAACAAATTTATATATTTTTCATTTCAAAGTTATCTATTTAATGTCGATATAAATTTCTTTTTTAACTTTGTTATACATACCTGCGTTATAATAAAGCCTCAATAAATCGTTTATTTTTCATCTTAAATTACAAATGAAAAAAATTAGTAATTAAAAATATGTTTCCGTGAAAATAACTGTATTACGCATTCACCTCAAAGAGACTATTTTCCTCCAAAAATTAAAAAAGAAATTTAATTTCTTGGGTACCTAGCGAACTTGCAAGATCTAGAGTAAAATTATTGCCTTCGGAAGGCGCAACGCTAAATTTCGGTATATTTGCACATATAATTTGAGGACATTTTCATGTTGCCTATTACGTTTATTTAGAACTTTAGTGCTAAAGAATTTACACCAGTGTTTTCATATGTTCTCTGTGCACATTTCTTTATAACTTTTCAATTTACTTCTTTATAAGTATGCACGAAATGTTAAAAACCAGCGATAACAATAATTTTGTCTAAATAGTGCATGTTCAATGCCGTTTGGATTTAAATTTTACACACTTTATGTGTGTGTGCTTCTCAGATGATGTAATAATATTAACAATTTAAAATTTTGTAAGATGCCTTTTTTATTTATACATATGTCAGCTTACCTTATTTACGTAAACCTGCAGGTGCTTAGCTGGTCACGTGCAAAAAAGTAGCAACTTTATTTTTGTTCAGTGCTTGTACATTTGTCTACAAAATTAATCAAGGACAAATGTACTAATGTTCTTTCAACTGGCCTACAAGAAAGGCCTTTTACATATTCAACCTTTCTAAGAACGTTTTCGCAATTTGTCTTCTCATTTAGACAGAAAAGAGAATTATCAATAAATATTAAAGGCACGTTTAAAAGTTCCTGATGAGTTGCTGCTTTAATTTGATATTTCGCGCGATTCCTAAATGAACTTGTTTGGAAATTTAAAAAAATTGTTTTCACGTAGTGTTATTCCTATATTATTGGCCTATTGCGTGGTAGTTTTTTCGCGCAACGCGAAAAAATAATGAGCTTTATTTCTGAACCAATAATAATTCCATCATACGTTTACCAACAGTTTATACTTTGAACAACATAATTAATGGATATGCAACGCATTTAAAATTTGTACGCATCTGTACAATTAATGATGTGTCAACAGAGGTTTGAAAGATTAAGTTAAAATACAATTCAGTTTGAGAAAATATTGCCCACATTAAACTCATGTTTAAAATTTTAGCCAATTATATGCAATTATCAGAATATTCATGAGCGCTGTTTCCTTCTTTTTGATTTTGTTTTGCGTTTACTTATGCCAAAACTTATTCTATTTTGCTCAAATATTTGTTTCGTTAAGAGATCTGGCACAAAGTTAAAACTTTTTAACAGTTTTGCATAGACTCGTTTTTACGATTAATTTACTATGTAATTTAATAGGTATATCTGAATTTAACCAACACTGAAACTGAAGTCAACTCGTTTATCTAAAACTTAACTTTTTTATTGTTAATAAAGCCTGCTATTTGAGATTTTTCTTCGTTATTTTAAAGAGTAAACGTATTATACACAACCAAAATGTATATGGATAATCAAAACTATGATTTCTGTGGTTTGAAAGCTGCAAACTTTAGCTAACAAAGATAGCACGCTGAGTAACAATTAAGCACTGCCCGTATTGACAAGTCTTCAAGTTAAGCGAACTTGCAGTGTGGTTGATCGAAAATCACCCAAGCGAAGCTATTTGAATTGTGATAAGCCGAATTCGGAGCGTGTAAATATATATATATATATATATATATATATATATATATATATATATACAGAATCAGGAAGATCTGCTCTGAACACAAGATTGAGGAAGAATTGGGTTACCTCAGGAAAATTTTGCTAATGAACAACTACCCAGAGCGTTTCATTGATGTCAACATCAGACCACGGCAGATTCGCACTAGAGAGGATACCGGCAAGCAGGTTTTCCTAAACTTACCATTTAGAGGCGACGTACCAGCCTCAATAATTGCACGGCGGCTGAATAGAATAACTAAGGGGAACTTTCCCAGTGTTAAAGTCAATATGACATTTAGTACAAAGAGAATCATGAGGTTGGATTCCCAAGATCAATTGCCAAATATCTCCAAATCATTCATTGTCTACAAATTCTCATGTATGAGCGGTAGCACATAAATTGGACGTACGAAGAAGCAATTGAGAAACAGAATCCAGCAACATTTGCCACAGAAATTGATTAACAAAGGCTTAGCACCGTCAGGAAAATCAGCTATTTCCGATCACATATTGGAAAAGGGGCACCCAGTCAATTCGGCCAATTTCACAATTCTACATAAAGCAAAATCAGAAAAATTATTTTTTTTTATGAAGCCCTTTATATAAAACAACAAGCATCTGACCTTAATATTCAAAAGTTTCATCAACATGATATTCTTATCGACTGGCCAGGAATAACAAAATTCAACAAAAATCTACTTGTATCTAGGCAAGACCAAACATGCCCTCGACTAGAATCAACAAACATACAATCGGATTGGCAACAAATTGAAGTGGAAATAACAGAGCCGCATACGGTGACAGAAGTTTCCAAACAATATGAACGTTCAACACTGCAATCCACACTGGGGCTGTTACCATGTGCAAAATACAAATTTGCGCAACAAGGTGAAACGATCAACTATAGTGCAAAAGATAGCACTCGTACAAGTAACAGCGAACAATGCGCACAAATGGTTAATTATTATAATCAAGGTTGCGGTCTTGATATAAACACCTGACCCATTAATTACTTACATATGTCAGTATAAACTAAGAATTGTATAGTGTAGAAAAGGCAATTCATCCAGTAGACCGGTTTCGTCCTTATTGGGAACTTATCAAGTACTGGCCAGAATTTGCCGCGGACAGGATACGAACCTGGGTACGTCTGCTTCGGAATCTGGTGCTCTAACCACTGAGCTATCCTGCCGCACACTACACTACACACAATTTTCAGTTATATACTAAATAATGTAACTTGGTTAGTCAATTTTCCTCTAGGTGGAGCTCATATGGCATCCATTTAGACCCAAAGTTCCAACTAACCATGCCCAATCTCTCATTACTGAACAGACACCACATTACATGGGGAAGTGGTATTGAAATGAACATTTATATAATTAAACGAACATTGGTTGCGCGGGTGGTGATAACAATTATTATAATCAAGGTTGCGGTCTTGATATAAACACCTGACCCATTAATTACTTACATATGTCAGTATAAACCAAGAATTGTATAGTGTAGAAAAGGCAATTCATCCAGTAGACCGGTTTCGTCCTTATTGGGAACTCATCAAGTACTGGCCAGAATTTGCCGCGGACAGGATACGAACCTGGGCACGTCTGCTTCGGAATCTGGTGCTCTAACCACTGAGCTATCCTGCCGCACACTACACTACACACAATTTTCAGTTATATACTAACTAATGTAACTTGGTTAGTCAATTTTTCCTTTAGGTGGAGCTCATATGGCATCCATTTAGACCCAAAGTTCCAACTAACTATGCCCAATCTGTCATTACTGAACAGACACCACATTACATGGGAAAGTGGTATTGAAATGAACATTTATATAATTAAACGAACATTGGTTGCGCGGGTGGTGATAACAATTATTATAATCAAGGTTACAGTCTTGATATAAACACCTGACCCATTAATTACTTACATATGTCAGTATAAACTAAGAATTGTATAGTGTAGAAAAGGCAATTCATCCAGTAGACCGGTTTCGTCCATATTGGGAACTCATCAAGTACTGGCCAGAATTTGCCGCGGACAGGATACGAACCTGGGCACGTCTGCTTCGGAATCTGGTGCTCTAACCACTGAGCTATCCTGCCGCACACTACACTACACACAATTTTCAGTTATATACTAACTAATGTAACTTGGTTAGTCAATTTTTCCTTTAGGTGGAGCTCATATGGCATCCATTTAGACCCAAAGTTCCAACTAACCATGCCCAATCTGTCATTACTGAACAGACACCACATTACATGGGGAAGTGGTATTGAAATGAACATTTATATAATTAAACGAATATTGGTTGCGCGGCAGGATAGCTCAGTGGTTAGAGCACCAGATTCCGAAGCAGACGTGCCCAGGTTCGTATCCTGTCCGCGGCAAATTCCGGCCAGTACTTGATGAGTTCCCAATAAGGACGAAACCGGTCTACTGGATGAATTGCCTTTTCTACACTATACAATTCTAAGTTTATACTGACATATGTAAGTAATTAATGGGTCAGGTGTTTATATCAAGACCGCAACCTTGATTATAATAATTGCTATCACCACCCGCGCAACCAATGTTCGTTTAATTATATAAATGTTCATTTCAATACCATTTCCCCATGTAATGTGGTGTCTGTTCAGTAATGACAGATTGGGCATGGTTAGTTGGAACTTGGGTCTAAATGGATGCCATATGAGCTCCACCTAAAGGAAAAATTGACTAACCAAGTTACATTAGTTAGTATATAACTGAAAATTGTGTGTAGTGTAGTGTGCGGCAGGATAGCTCAGTGGTTAGAGCACCAGATTCCGAAGCAGACGTGCCCAGGTTCGTATCCTGTCCGCGGCAAATTCTGGCCAGTACTTGATGAGTTCCCAATAAGGACGAAACCGGTCTACTGGATGAATTGCCTTTCTACACTATACAATTCTTAGTTTATACTGACATATGTAAGTAATTAATGGGTCAGGTGTTTATATCACGACCGCATCCTTGATTATAATAATTGTTATCACCACCCGCGCAACCAATGTTCGTTTAATTATATAAATGGTTAATTCTCAAGCCATCAATACAATAATGAACAGATCTCAGACATCACTTTGCAATACTGCGAGAATGACCTTTACATACAAACAGGCACACACACAAACACAAACGCATACACACTTACCAACCAGCCAAAACAAGAAACAGAAGTAAATGCGAGTCAGATTGGTTACCACTAGCATAATCAATTGAGAAACCTATATATATAGAGGAGAGTATATATATATATATATATATATATATATATATATATATATATATATATATATATATATATATGCATATGCGCGTGTGTGGGTGGCGATAGCTACAAACAGCTGAAATGTACCGTGACTGCCTAGAAATTGAGCAGCCGACATTTCCAGTCAGGTATAATGTATGGCCATACTACTGTAGGTGAGAGCCGCATATCTAATTTTGCTTTCTCTATATATTCTATTCGGTTTGATCATCGCTGGTCAGTTTGCCGTCGTACTCTGATGATGATCGTGGAAGGTCGAAACGCGTCAGTGCGTTTCGACTGGTTAAATACAAAGAGATTGGTGTTTACTTCAAGCTCGCAAACTTGATTTAAAGAATTGTTCCCAACACCCGCGCAATCGATTATTGTTTAATTGTATTGTCTATTTATATGTGTGTGACAAAAGCTACAAACTGCTAAGATTCGTGAATGCATAGAAACTGTGCATTCGATATTTTCAGTCTCGTACAATGTATGCAAGACTACTAGAGGTGAGAGCCGCATAGCTAATTTTACTTTCCAAATATATGCAATGCGGTTTGATCCTCGCTAGTCAGTTTGCCGTCGCACTCTGATGATGAACATGGAAGGTCGAAACGCACCAGTGCGTTGCGACTGGCGGTAGTTTTGTTATGTTGTTCGACGACTGGTTAAATACAATGGGATTGGTGTTTACTTCAAGCTCGCAAACTTGATTTTTTTAAATGTTACCACCACCCGCGCAATCAATTATTTTTTAATTGTTGTATATACTCACTTTATAATAAATATATATTTGCAAACACAATTCAATTCTCAATTAAAATTACGAACGCATTTATCTTTAAAAAGTTATTGATTGCGCGGTTGGTGATAAAAATTATTTAAATAAAGTTTGAGATCGTCATATAAATACTAATATCACTATAAATGCATTTGCAAATATCAGCTAAGCTTTTTTTAAGTTGGCAAAGGCAATTAATCCAATAGACTGGTTTCGTCTTCTTCAAGGACTCTTTTGGTATTATCCAGAAATTTGGCGTGAACAGAGCTCAAAACGGGGCAGAGTTGCTTCACCGCCACCCTGCCACATAATTAACACAATTTTTAGCTATATTCTCATTTATGACATTGGTTAGTCTTTCCTTCAGGTGGAGTTTTTTTATATCTATTTAGCCATTCCGAATCTTCTATCTAACCTTTTTTATTTTTCTGAGCTAATTTTCTTACTTATCTTAAATATTTACCATGACAAATTTAGCGACTGTTGTATTTGTATTATGATATCTCCTTCATAACCAATGGTATCAATTGAAAATGCTACATCAAACAAAGTAATATTAACGAAATTAATTTGGCGTGTACAATGAGGAATTAAAATTATTTTCTTTAGTTTCACTTAAATGAGTGTACATGAGCAAGTAATTTAAATTATCGTAATTTGTCACAGGTATAAGCACACAAAAGTGGCTTAAACTTATCAAGTGACACATCGGAAATTTTTATAGGATCACGTTAATTTCACTTAAATGAGCATGGATATTCAAGTAAATATGCCGATAAATATTTTTTAGATATAGACACACGCGCACAAGCATGCATGACGAATTCTAATTGACTGGAAAATCGGTTGTCATTATGAAATTTACCAGTAAAAATAAAACATAATTTAAATCCTGTCATATTTCTATTCAAATTTTGTGTGATTTAACAACTTAACCCATAACAAAGTTGCTAAAAACTCTGTTACGAAATGTTCTGGATAACGATTTGGACAGTGGACATAAAATCATGTTTTGCGTAACATGGATCATGTTGAAAATACATTTCCTACCGCGCAAGGAATTTCTTCTTTACAATATACAAACCTGCGTATTTTATCAGTCCTTCGATTATTTAGGGCCCATTTGGTTCAGCTTTTACCTAAAGATCGAACTGACCCCTCGTAATCTCGGAATATAGAAGAGACGCAATGCCTTCTATAGAAATAATATCTATTTAAATGATTATAGCCGAATTTTATTTTGTGTTCTTTAGTATAAACGCAACATCGCATATGTTAGTTTATGAAACTAATTAATAGACCAAGTTTGTTCTTATTATAAACCTATAAGCTAGGTGCCAGTATTTTCCTGATGGGTCTCAAATCTTGGCATGAACTGAGTTGTGTGTGGTTTTTACTTTTGTAGCTCATTCGTTAGGCAACTCAAACGGCGTATCAAACATGATTTTCTTAAATAAACATTTATGCTGTTGGTATTTATTGCCTTCATTTGAAGCATTTTTATTGTGTTTTACGTCGAAATCCAACTGGTCACTTTAGATTTGCCATTTGCGAATAAGAACCATGTCACTTTGGAAATTTATGTTGATTAAAATGTTTATGACAGGTTCTTGTTACTTATCCCTTTTCAGAATAAAGTAAGCATTGTATTTTAAAAATAATTTCAGTGAAACAAGAATACCTTAACTTTTATAAATGATAGAAATTGTATATTATGATTTAAAAAGTTAAATTGAATTAATTAAGAACATACACAAGTAGCTACTTAAAAGAATGTATACATTGCTTTGAAATTCAGAAAATAAATTATTTTTCGGGAAATAATTGCGACTTCAAACAAACGTACATGTTATCCTTGTAGAAAAACTCGAAATCTTTACGAATTTAACCTACTTGATAATTTGGTACGTTAACATCACCGCTGTTCGAATTAGCTCGACCAATCGGTCGACGCCACGTCATCATTCCACTGGAATAAGAAATGTCAATTAGTCTCCGAGACTCCAACGAAGGATCATAATCTTTGTGTTGCCATTCAGCACTGCGAGCGTTAAAACGATATAATGGTAAAAATAACCAACCATTTCTCGCTACAAAATCGATTGCGTCGAGCACATAATCGATTTCCTCGTTCATATAAAAGTAGGGTAGATTAATGCGTGCGAAACCCGGTCTAAAAAATTAAGAAAACCTTTGTTAAGCAGAATGAGACTTAGTGTATGAATACCATATCATCGAAATTCTTACACATTTTAAAGTATTCTCTGCAGAGTACCTTAATCTATGTTGTTAATACAATCATCGCTAAATTGCTTTACTTTGAATTACTGCACCTATTGTACAATTTAATCTCGTATACTGCCGTATTTAATTTAAAAACAGCATACCGACTTAAAGCGGTCCTATAATTATGGAGTTCCAGCTCGTACGATAATACATTGCTTTGCGCTGTGTGCTGCGGTCATGTCAGAATGTCACCATTATATTAATGGGAAAAAAATAGGAAAATAATATATGAATTTGCCACTAAAGCTATTTTTGTGTTAAAATGTTTGGACAAATATCGCCGTATATACATAAAGCACGGAAACCCCTCGAAATGCTGTGTCGTGGGACTAGATTATTAGTGTGTGTAGTGTGCGGCAGGGTGGCTCAGTGGTTCGAGCACCAGATACCGAAGCAGACGTGCCCAAGTTCGAGCGGCAAATTCTGGCAAGTACGTCATGTATTCTCAATAAGAACGAAATCGGCCTAATGGTTGAACTCCCTTTGTTTCTACATTATGCAATTCTTAGTTTATCCTGACAAATGTACGTATTTATTGGGTCTGGTGTTAATATAAAGTTTGCATCCTTGATTATAATAAATGTCTAGATTAATAGTTTCTAATATGACACATGCAGCTAAACAGTCATCTATTGCGCGGGTGGTAGTAACAATTTTTAAATAAAGATTGCCAGCTTCAAGTAAACACCAATCCCATTGTATTTAACCAGTCGTCGAACAACATAGCAAAACTACCGTCAGTCACACTTACTGACGCGTTTCGACCTTCCATGATCATTATCAGAGTACGACGGCAAACTGACTAACCGTGGATTACACCGCAATTCTTATATATATATATAGAGATATATATATATATATATATATATATATATATATATATATATATATGAAAGCAATACTAGATATGGCTCTCACCTCTTGTCAGTCCGCAGAAACCATTGGTACTGACCGACGGGAGATTTGCCACGTTGTTCGACGATTGGTTAAATTTTTTAAGCACGTAAACTTGATTTAAAAATTCCTACCACCACCAGCGCAATCAATGATTCTTTAATTGCATAATCAATATATATTTTGTGAAAGCTGCAAAAACTTTAATGATCGTGACCGCATAGAAATTGTGTAGCTGACATTTACAAGCAAGCTCAATGTAAGCTAGACTACTAGAAGTGAGAGCCGCATATCTAATTTTGCTTTTCATATATATATGTATATATATATATATATATATATATATATATATATATATATATATATATATATATATATATATTATAATGCCTATGCCTTTTAATTTAACAGTATTCTTATAATTAGGAAAACACAAATAACAAGGTGGATAAAGACCATTTATTTCGTGAATTCTAATCATCTCTTTTAAAATCATACATATTTATACATTTTGGGTTTTCAATTGATTATGCCAGTGGTAACATATCTGACTCGTTTTTACTGCTGTTTCTTGTTTTTGCTAGTTGGTGAGTGTGTATGCGTTTGTGTTTGTGTGTTTGCGTGTTTGCATGTAAAGGTCATTCTCGCAGAATGGCAAAGTGATGTCTGAGATCTGGTCATTATTGTTTTGATAGCTTGAGAATTAACCATTTGTGCGCATTGTTCACTGTTACATATACAAGTGCTATTTTTCCCATTATAGTTGATCGTTTTACCTCGTTGCGCAAAGTTGTCGTTTTCACGTGGTAACAACGCCAGTGTGGATTGTAGTGTTAAACGCTCACATTGTTTGGAGACTTCTGTCATCGTATGCGCCTCTGTTATTTCCACTTCAGTTTGTTGCCAATCCGATTGTACGTTTGTTGATTCTAGTCGAGGGCCTGTTTGTTCTTGGCTGGATACTAGTAGATTGTTGTTGAATTTTGTTATTTTTGGCCAGTCGATAAGAATATCATGTTGATGAAACTTTTGAATATTAAGGTCAGGCGCTTGTTGTTTTATATATATATATATATATATATATATATATATATATACATGCATTGTGGTTTGATCCTTGCTAGACTCTTTGCTGGCATATACTCTGATGACGACTCATATGACTGACTTGTAGTTTTACAATGTTGTTCGCCGACTAGTTAAATATAATCCATTTGATGTTTACACCAAGCGGGTAAACTTTATTTAAATAATAGTTACTACCACCCTCGTAATCAATGATTGTTTAAATATTCGTATATTTGTTACTATAAACTAAGTTTTGTACAGTATTAAATCGTTCTTATTGGAATTCAACACATACTGTCCAGAATTTGCTGCATACAGGGCTCGAACGGGGGCAAGTTGGCTTTGCAACCTGTTGCTCTAAACTCTGAGTCACGCTGGTGTAACTGGTCGAATCAGGATCTACAATAATTTATCGCCCAATTTATATATATTCTGGGCTGTTCCATGTTGCTTGATATTATTGACAATAATTATTCCAACTTAGCATTAATTAGAATTAGATTATTAATTATATCACCTATGTTCTACGTTTTAAATGTGCTTTAAAATTGCTGTGATAAATGTTAATTAATTATTTGGATAAACAGTTATCCCGTAAGTCTTATATACGCACTAACGCAAGTGCATTCATATTTGTAAATTATGAAGAATTTTTAAGAGAGACGGATATTTAGGTTTTGCATCCGACATCATTGAATTTTATGTTGAAGTTAATGTTAATTTTTCCGTTCTCAATTGTTGTTTTTTAATTCAATATAACAGTCGCGCAATTATTAAAACCGATTTCGTGCATATATTGCCAATTTAGGAAGACAAACAGTATCTAAATGTTTTATATTTAATCGAATTATGACAATATTACCGCAAAATGTGATACCTGAAATCCATCAAGGCCAGAGTGTATGAATTTTCTGTAGTAGCAGGTGTTTAGAAATAGTTTAACTTCTCAATTTTGGACAACTTTAAAAAATATTGTAATCCGTTTTGTAGGTACAATGTTCGAACTCGGCACCCATTATGTTGTTACTTTGTACTTTTTCGGCAATCATAATGTTGGTTTCGGGTATTGACATAACAGCCCTAGTGTTGTTATATATAGCGAGCTGGCCGTGAAATCGCATTGTCGAATAATTTATATGAAGTTAGCTTCACTACTGCAAGTTTACACATTCGTATAGGAGATTGTACCGTGCTACTTTCCCACATTCCCTACCAAAAGATAAAGTAGTTAAAGGGTGTATTACTGGCTGCTACTGATGATTCGCCTGTAAGCACGAAACTAATGTGCAAGAAATGATACATTCCGTTCATGCTGTCTTTGGTTTATCCTTCTGCTCATATTTGTACTAATTTATTACTAGGTGAGCAATACCTAAAGCACAATTACATATATATTTGTTCACCACCGCATAGCGTATCCAATTCTTTAGAATTTTCTGAAGAATTCAGATGTGATCGGATTTTTATTTGTATAACTCAACCTAGTTAGACATCCATTTACAATGTTGTTCTCTGGTATCTTAATTATTCATAGATTTTGTGCTTAGCACAGACTTTTCTGACTCAGTTTGCTAGGCTGTTAAATGTTGCAGTGTATTTCTATTTTAGTAAATGAATTGTTAGTTGACAGTAGATTTCAATTTTATCAAAATTTTTAATCCCCAATTTATTCAATAGTGAGTTAGATTTCAAATAATAATAAGTGCATTAATTTTTCTTTGAATGACAAAGCATCTTTCGATAGCGCAGCTACTTTGAATACTATATATATGTTATTTCTTTCTATTATCTTCCAGGCTTCTTTGCGTTATTCTGATGCTTAGACTGTTTATTTCTGCAGAAAGCATAATGAAACAATACACAATTAGCTCTCGTCTTTGGCACCTAATCATCTTATGAACACCAATACTTATTTATTTGTGCATTGGCTTGTTTTAGAGATTCAGCTAGGTCTTCTATACAGTAAATAATACATGCGTGTGTTTTAACGTATGCACATATAAATTTTACTTTCAGACTGGTTTATATAATGTAATACATGTATGTGAATATATTACGTTTATAGCATGCTGTAAAAGTTTTCAGAGAAACGTAGCTAGTTTTTTCATGTGCCGAAAATATAATTTACACAACAGGCAGCGTCGATGAATTTCCTGGGGTTATCTTAGCTAAATGATTTTGCGGTTTGGTGTGATGTCTTGCGAAGGAGTTTTCCAAATGGTTTTCTCTGTTGAATTTCTTTCAAGTGCTTTAATCTGTTTTTAGAGTCAGTCCTGAAGATATAAAGTGATACTTCGTCTTTAAAATATATTCATACTTGCTACGATATTTTCTAAGCCGCCTTTCTGTTTGTTTCCTTATTTGAACCATGAGCGATCATTTATGAACTGATTTATGGGCATTTTATAAGCAGCAGTGTCAAGTATAACATCACTTATTATTTTAACAGATGTTGTATGTTGGAATATTTTGCTTTCGGAGTACATCTACATATCTATTCGTAATGGTCTGGCTAACTTAATTACTCGTTCCTTATTAGTTCAGTTCACCAGTTTCTTTGCTTTAACACCTTTTTCATTAAAGGCTTCTGAAGCGTAGCCCTTTATTAAGTGATGTCACACTTGCTTGTATTTTACATTTATGTGTAAAAGTTTGTTCTAGTTTTAAATAGCCTATTATAGTTTGATATGCAGAGGCTTAGAAAAGAAACATTTGCTTCAGATGGAAATGTGTCAACATAAAATTCATTCGAACTAATTTCTCATATTTTAGACTAATTTCAGTTTAAAATACTCCAATAAAATTAACGAACAAATGTTTTTCTAAATGAAATTTAATACCGTATAAAGTCACTTTGTCCATGAATTTGAAGCTTGATTTTTTAAAAGCGTTACTTGATTAAGAATTGAGAATATGAGAATTAATTAAATTGTATTTGAAAAGAAGTGTAGTCTTACCTAAATATTTGTTGCTCCTCCACACTTATGCTCAGACCACTAAAAATAAAAATTTAAAATTATTTCTTTGAAACGACCAGCTATTTTAACATTACCTGATTTTTATTATCTGTAAAAAATATTTATTCTGTTAAGAAATAAAAAAAGTTATTTCTATTTTTAGCTACACTGTTATCTTCTTCAAAATATAATTATAACGATTTGAATGTTTTGCTTTGCTACAGAAAAGCAACTAAACGCAAACTTCGATGTCTGATTTTATCATCTTTAGCTACTATTTACCATACAATAAATAATTTGAGCACACATCGTCTGAAATTTAAAGTCATCATGACTTTTTATTTAAAAATGAACATGCAATAACTTAAATAGTTTTGTCTATGTTCTACTGTTCTGAACCATGTGGTTCCTGTCCCGACATTTATGAACTCTAAGACAGATATTTAATGTAAATAATGGCCTATATTTTAGTGCATTTACTATTTTAACAATAATGTGTGAAACTGCAACTATTGCTTGTATATGTATAAATTAATAAATGAAATATATATATATATATATATATATATATATATATATATATATATATATATGAATTATATTTAAAATGTGATTTCGTTGAGCAAGAGATTTCCTAAATATTCTGCTCAATTTTTGTCTAATTATCATCATAAAATGTGCTGTAAAATTTTAAATAAAAGCAGTGCAAATAACGCAAATATATATTAACTTATGAGGTAAAGTTGTTTCTTTTAAATAAAGAGAAAGCATAATTAAAAAGAAACAGTGCTTAAAACAAATTTTATTAAAGAGTAAGGAGGCAATATTACTTCTAAAACGGAAATTGATCCAAATTTCTATACTTTGGACTTCTGACTAATTTACTTGACTATAATTAAATTGTATTAATACAATTCCTGTCAAATAATAAAACATTTCTAATAGGCATAATCGAGTAAAATATAGAAGAAAATTTTCGCTAACAGTAGGTAGCTCCCTCAAACATATGAGGATAGTTTATTCTTTTTGTCACAATAGTCTGTGGACTAAAAAGCTTAATTGTTTTAAAATATTATGACCAATCTGTGAAATATTTTCTTAATAACATTGAATGACTATGGCCGATTTGGCAAATGGTCAATTTAGAAGGACAATATCTTTTTAAGCAGTTAATTTCAAAAACTATTTAAAACATTACAAACATTACAAGTATAAATTTATTATGAAACTAAAGGATGCTGATGAAATTGTTAGATAAATATTTCAGATGTGATATTGTTATCCTTATAATTTCATTTGTCAATTTATAAAATAATTATTGAGTCAATCTACAATGATCATTTTATGATCGAACCATTTCAAAAATCATTTATTGCGTGAGTTGTTGAAACAATTATTTAAATCAAAATTGTGGGTTTGAAATAAATACCGTTCCCATTCCATATAACTAGACCAACAATATTGCAAAACTACCGTCAGTCAAATAGTACTCGTGATTGGCTAAATACAATTGGATAGGTGTTTACTTCAAGTTGGCAAACTTGATTTAAATGATTTAACTAGAATATAGATTTTTACGGGTAATGTATGCGCGTTTGTGAGCATGCTCGTATCTGTGATCGACCGCAGACCTTTTTTCAATTTTACTCTGCTATATACAAAATTCGGGTAATTTAACCTGACCAATGTTGATGTAGACTTACGAAAAAACTCAATAATTAGTACTGTGATATTCTTTAAACAAATTGTAGTTTAATCTTTCATCAAGGTTATTAAAACATTTAAACTATAATTTAAATTGCTATTTTCATCGCGTTCTATTTATGAATAGAAACCCTGATTAATCGCAGCATTTAAGACACGACAAACATAAATACAAACAATTACGTCTTTAGTATAACATAGATGGAGCTAAAATAGTTTTTAGCCGATATTTCGTCAAAAGATTATTGTGTCATAATTTCGTAATTCTTTCCAGATTTATTGTGCCATTAAAATTAATTGACGCCGTGATATTCTCATTATAAATTTTATTAAAAAGTTAAGCATATCGAGTTATACTAATAGGTTAATAATATTTTTTTAATTTTTAACGGATTCTACTAATAAGAGGAAGTCGTTAATAGTGAATAAGTTAATTGTTCAAAATTTCCAAGGAGGTGACGTTTCACTTTATAACTGTAAAAACTCAAAACGCACACATAAAGGAACATAAACAGGCTGCTAAAATTAATATGTAATAGTTAATTAATTGAGAATATATATTAATCAGCTTTCATTGCATTATTCATTTCATTACTATATCATATCGAGCAGAATGCCTATTTAAATAACTTTGAACCAAGAGAGGAATATTCAAGGTGAATTAACGACAACAGTTCATCATCCCAGGGCAATTCACTTGTGAACAACTGTTTAGGAATAAAATTCTCGCTAATAACGTACAGATTACCCTAATCAAATTAAAACTCATACCGATATTGCCTTCATGCGCATAATCTAAAACGTAAAAGAAAATTATAAACGAAGCGAACTAATGCAAAATAAAGTCAGGGTGGCTCAGTGGTTAGAGCACCAGATTCTGAATGCAGACGGGCTCAGATTCGAGTCCTGTCCACAGCAAATTCTGGAGAGTATGTGATGAGTTTCCAATAAGGATGATACCAGTCTACTGGATGAATTTCCTTTTCTATACTATACAATACTTAGTTTCCACTGACAAATTTATGTACATAATTGGTCAGGTGTTTATATCAAGATCGCAATCTTGATTAAAGTAAAAGTAAACATTCATGTCGGAAGGGGATTAAAATTAAGCATTCTACATTGAGTCACTCATCAGAATAGCTATTCTTGTTAAAGGCATGAAATAAATATTTCATATTTCGAATATTTTGAAATGATAAACCAATAAAGATATTTAAATATGTATCACATTGAAGGTCACCCTACTTTAAGGATTAACGCAGATGCACAGGCAAAAACGAATTAGTCATACACATACACACACACAACTACACAAAAGTTTTAGAATCTCATATTTAAACCGCAAGTGATAGTGTGTTTTCAGGAGTGCGTGTACATTGTTATGACGCAACAAAACAGCTCCTGACCTCTGTTGAAAATTGTTCATTTCTGTTAATTTTACAAAACTGTGACAAAATGGCGTAAAAAGTTATTTTTCACATCTTCTAATAAGCTTATGACAGAAATTCACGATGTGGAAATGTAAAGATAAATAATTATTGAGACAGAGAGGTGATGAATTTGAAATTGATCCTTTCATTTTTTGTCTTAAATTGAACATCAATTTTCATTAAGATTTTGACCGAATTATTGTGCAAAATAAATAACTTTTTTGCCGCACAGGATGGCGCACAATTAATTAATCTGTTTAATGTCGAACATGTTTATTTTGTTTTTTGTCCACATTTTTCATTAGTATATTTCGAGTATTGATAAAGCCACTCATAAGTGAGTGTAGTAATGTCTAATCGAAAAATCTGGGCAGTGATCTAAATAAATTTTATGCACAAAAATGCAACGGTTTCAAGATATTTGGGCACAACAGGGAGAATATTTCGACCATGTCTTCAATAATTAATCTTAATAACTGCCAACTATTTCATTAAGCACGTTGCTTGCGTTATTTTTCGTGTGCCACAAGGTTTGACATCAATATTTAAACGGGTTTAATAAATACCTCCATCCAAGCATGAATATATATATATATATATATATATATATATATATATACATATATATATATATATATATAATTAGGAAGAAAGAACACATTAATAACAAAGTGGATAAAGGCCATTTATTTCGTGAATACTAATCATCTCTTTATACAATCATACATATTTATACATTTTGGGTTTTCAATTGATTATGCTAGTGGTAACAAATCTGACTCGTTTTTACTTCTGTTTCTTTATACATTTTGGGTTTTCAATTGATTATGCTAGTAGTAACAAATCCGACTCGCTTTTACTTCTGTTTCTTGTTTTGGCTAGTTGGTAAGTGTGTATGCGTTTGTGTTTGTGTGTATGCGTGTTTGCATGTAAAGGTCATTCTCGCAGTATTGCAAAGTGATGTCTGAGATCTGGTCATTATTGTTTTGATGGCTTGAGAATTAACCATTTGTGCGCATTGTTCACTGTTACATGTACGAGTGCTATTTTTCCCAGTGTAGTTGATCGTTTCACCTTGTTGCGCAAATTTATAATTTCCACATGGTAACAGCGCCAGTGTGGATTGCAGTGTTAAACGCTCATATTGTTTGGAAACTTCTGTCACCGTATGCGCCTCTGTTATTTCCACTTCAGTTTGTTGCCAATCCGATTGTATGTTTGTTGATTCTAGTCGAGGGCCTGTTTGTTCTTGACTGGATACTAGTAGTTTGTTGTTGAATTTTGTCATTCTTGGCCAGTCGATTAGAATATCATATTGATAAAACTTTTGAATATTAAGGCCAGGTGCTTGTTTTTATTATATTATATATATATATATATATATATATATATATATATATATAGGTGTGCATGTTTGTGGGTGATTTTTGTATGGAAAAGTCTTATTTTTCGCGCCAAGTATAAAGCATATATTCTTCGCATTTTATAAACGTGTGAATAGTATTCATTCGTTTTGCAGTCGGGACCATTTCGTAACGTATGCTTTATAATACATTTTAAGCCAGGCTTTACCAAATAGATACCGCTAATGGAACCAGTTGATATTTAATGATGATTTTGCACTAGAAATATGAATTAAACGATTTGCCCTCATTACTTAAACTATGCTTAGATATTTAAAATAGACAGTTCTTAAAACATTAATTTTTGCACTTATCAATGAATCTAAAAACATTAGGATTGGTGTTTACTTGAAGCTCGTAAACTTGATTTGAAGAATTGTTTCCACCATCCGCGCAATCATTTATTGTTTAATGTAATCAGAAATTTTTAGAAAAAACTGAAAATGGCCATTTAATCATAATTTATTTCTTTAATTTGTCTGGCCATAAGAATAATATACTTACTCTTAATCAAGGTTGCGACATTGATATAAACAACTGACCCATGATGTTCATAATTATGTCAGTATGAAAAATGTGTGTACATAATGTTTCAAGTATTTATACCATTAACGCACCCTTGATTAATTGTTATTGTTATCACTATTGTTCGTTTAATTATATTAATATAATGCTTTTTTTCTAAGCTCTTGATTCTGCAGCCGCTTTTAGTATGAAATTAGCAAAACATTTCATTTATTCGCACCAGTAACATGCGAACTTCGTATTGATCTTAGTTGACTTTTGAATTCTATTCTTTTTATCGCCCTAGCTAAAATGAAATTACTTTGTTCTAAATTCTTGTATTAATATTTTTTCCAGTTTTAATTTCATCCGTTCCACGCCTTGACAAAAGCAGAGTTAATCTAATGAATGATTCGAGTAGACCATTATTATTGTGTACAAGATAATATAAACATAAGTTTACCTTCATCAATTTTCTCTTTCTATTACTTTCTCGATCTATTACTTTCTATGTAATCGTCAAAATAAGATTAGATGCTGTTATATCAATGAGCCAATTTAGTATGTTTTTGCTTGTGTTATGAATAATTTTTTTGACCTTAGCAATGTAGCTTAAAATGTAGGTCGTTAAGTTGTTACTCTGCTAATACTCTATCGTACCTGGTATGTAATTTCTAAACCAGGAAATAAGTATTACGCAAAACTACCAGAAGTAGATTTTAATGACTCTGCTTGACTCAAATGTAGACATTTCTAATCGCATACATAAAAAACTACTGCATCTTTAAAATTCGAATCGGCTTAATCACATGATATATAATATATATATATATTATATATATATATATATATATATATATATATATTATGGTTTTCAATTGATTATGCTAGTGGTAACCAATCTGACTCGGATTTACTTCTGTTTCTTGTTTTAGCTGGATTGGTAAGATGTAGTATGCGTTTGTGTTCTGTGTTTGTGCCACTTTGCACGTAAGGGTCCTTCTCGCCGTATTGCAAAGTGATGTCTGAGATCTGTTCATTATTGTATTGATGGCTTGATAGTTAACAGTTTGTTCGCATTGTTGGCGGTTACGTGTACGAGTGCTACTTTTCCGAGTATTGTTTGGCGATTTCTGTCGCCTTATGTGCATTTTTTTCCCCTTAAGTTTGTTGCCAATCCGATTAAATCTTTGTTGCGTCTGGCCGAGGACGTGTTCGGTCTCGCCTGGATATTAATAAATTTTTGTTGAGTTTTGTTATTCGTGGCCCGTCCATTAGAATATCAAGTTGATGAAACTTTTGAATATTTAGGTCAGGTGTTCTTGTTTTATATAAAGGGCCACATAATCAAATGAAATCTCAGAATGTATATCAATGAAAGATTGTAAAACGAAGTTGAGTAAACTCGAAATTAATGGCCATTTTTAATTTATTTATTAATGTTTTTTTCTTCATAATTATAAATATACTGTATAATATTCGAAGGCAATGGACATAATAAAGAATATATATTTATATATATATATATATATATATATGTATATATATATGTCCATTGCCTTCAATATTACACAGTACATTTCTAATTGAGAAGAAAAAGCACATTAATAACAAAGTGGATAAGGGCCATTTATTTCGTGAATACTAATCATCGCTCTACAATCATTCATTTATATACATTCTGGGTTTTCAATTGATTATGCTAGTGGTAACAAATCTGACTCGTTTTTACTTCTGTTTCTTGTTTTGGCTGATTGGTAAGTGTGTATGCGTTTGTGTTTGTAATCTGTTCCTGTTTGCATGTAAAGGTCATTCTTGCTGTATTGAAAAGTGATGTCTGAGATCTGGTGCTTATTGTTTTGATGGCTCGAGTATTAACCATTTGTGCGCATTTTTCGCTGTTACAGGTACGAGTGCTATTTATCGTTTCACCTTGTTGCGCAAATTTTTCTTCCGCACATGGTAACAGCGCTTATATTGTTTGGAAACTTCTGTCACCGTATGCGCATCTGTTATTTTCTCTTCAGTTTGTTGCCAATCCGATTGAATTTTTGTTGATTCTAGTCGAGGGCCCCTCTTGGGAACTGACTGGATACTGAAATAGATTGTTGAATTTCGTTATTCGTGGCCAGTCGACTAGAACATCATGCTGTTGAAACTTTTGAATATTTAGGCCAGGTGCTTGTTGTTTTATATCAAGTGCTTCATAAATAAATAATAATTTTTCTGATTTTGCTTTATGTAGAATTGAGAAATTGGTCCAATTGACTGGGTGCCCCGTTGCCAATATATGATCGGAAATATCTGATTTTCCTGACGGTGCCAAGCCTTTGTCAATCAATTTCTGTGGCAAATGTTGCTGGATTCTGTTTATCAATTGCTTCTTCGTACATCCGATATATGTGCTACCGCACATACATCCACTTTCACCGGGCAACACATTCACTACAACTGCAGTGTGCCAAAATCCCACAAAAGAAACTTAGTACACAACCTAGCAAACAGAATCAGGAGGATCTGCTCTTTTCCTAAACTTACCATTTTGGGGCGATATACTCGCCTTAATAATTGCACGGCGGTTGAATATAACTAAGGACAACTTTCCAAGTGTTACAGTTAATATCACATTTAGTACACAGAGAATCATGAGGTTGGATGCCAAAGATCAATTGCCAATTCTCTCCAAATCATTCATTGTCTACAAATTCTCATGTATGTGCGGTAGCACATATATCGGACGTACGAAGAAGCAATTGATAAGCAGAATCCAGCAACATTTGCCACAGAAATTGATTAACAAAGGCTTGCCACCGTCAGGAAATCAGCTATTTCCGATCATATATTGGCAACGGGGCACCCAGTCAATTCGACCAATTTCACAATTGTACATAAAGCAAAATTAGAAAAATATATATATATATATATATATATATATATATATATATATATATATTTCACAGTATATTTCTAATTAGAAGAAAAAACACATTAATAACAAAGTGGATAAAGGCCATTTAATACGTGAATAGTAATCATCGCTCTACAATCATTCATTTATATACATTCTAGGTTTTCAACATAAAGCAAAATCAGAAAAATTATTATTTATTTATGAAGCCCTTTATATAAAACAACAAGCACCTGGCCTTAATATTCAAAAGTTTCATCAACATGATATTCTAATCGACTGGCCAAGAATAACAAAATTCAACAACAATTTACTAGTATCCAGGCAAGACCAAACAGGCCCTCGACTAGAATCAACAAACATTCAATCGGATTGGCAACAAACTGAAGAGGAAATAACAGAGGCGCATACGGTGACAGAAGTTTCCAAACAATATGAGCGTTCAACACTGCAATCCACACTGGCGCTGTTACCATGTGCAGAACACAAATTTGCGCAACAAGGTGAAACGATAAACTACACTCGGAAAAATAGCACTCGTACATGTAACAGCGAACAATGCGCACAAATGGTTAATTCTCAAGCCATCAAAACAATAATGACCAGATCTCAGACATCACTTTGCAATACAGCGAGAATGACCTTTACATGCAAACAGGCACACACACAAACACAAACGCATACACACTCACCAACCAGCCAAAACATTTTTTTTACCACTAGCATAATCAATTGAAATGTAAATCTATACATATATCTATAATTTTGTGAGGTTGTGCGATTTGTTTGCGATTAAAATGACTAAGGCGACTTCAAATTAATGAATTTTCCATGTCGCGTGCACGCAGGAATTACTAGCAGAATATCTTTAACATTATTAAGCACATACGTATTAATAATCAGGTTTGGCTATATATATATACATGTGTGTAGGCGCATATATTTGTTTTTTATGCGTTGTTGCGTTCTTATGAAGGCCTTTTATTTCGAATAAACCAAACCATAGGGACAATTCTAAAGAAATTTAAACTTTCAAAGTGGTGACCTAGTTGTAAACATTAATTCCATGACCTATACATTTCTTAGTATAAACTACGCATTGTGTACCGTAGATAGTGCAGTTCGTCCAGTGGACCGGTTTCATCCTTAGTGAGAACTCTTCACGTACTGTTCACAATTTGCTACAGACAGATCTCGAACCTAGACCTGTCTATTTCGAAATCTGTTGCTCTAACCACTACACTACTCTGCCACACAATACAATTTTTATTTATATACTAAGTAATATTTCTTGATTAATTTTCCCTATAGGTGGAACCCATATAGTCTTTTTATAGACCCAAAGGTCCAACTAACACCTCATATTTTTTTATTGTATAGCAGATACCACGCTTTCTGGGTAAGTGGTATTGAGCGATTAGAGAAACAAATTCCGAAGCAGACTTGTCCAGGTTCGAGCCCAGTCCACCGAAAATTGTAGTCAGTACGCGGAGAGTTCCAAATAAAGACGTAACCGTTCCATTTGAAACATTATAAAAGGCATAGCTTATTCTACGAAATTTATGTATATAATAGGTATGATGGCTATATCAAGATAGCAATCTTGATTTAAATAATTTTTATCACTGCCAGAACAATTACTATTCGTTTTATTACATGAATATAATCCATTTGCGCGAGATTACCACATTCGCCTTTCTTTTTTGTTGAAATTGTACTTCAAGTTGAAGCGAGTCAGAATATGATTCCGAAAAGAATGAATCAAAACGCCCCGAGGAAATCAGTTAAACCGTGTTTACCTGAATAAACATTGGACATATAACATCGTGCTCCAAGAGCTGATGGGTCTCGGCAGATTCTTAATCGGACAAAAACGAGTTGAAATCGGCTACACAGAGACGACAAATTTGGCTGTTTTGTTAAAGTAATAGTTGATTAATATCTATAATTTTTCGTCTTTTTTATTGCGACTACAGATAAAAAATATGATTTTGATCAGTTTGCGATACATATATATTAGGAAGAAATAACACATTTCATAACAAAGAGGATAATGTCCATTTATTTAAATCCTGAGTTTTAATTTGATTATGACGGCGGCAACAAGTCTGACTTATCGTTTTACTTCGATTTATGGTTTTTTTTTAATTTTGATGTGTATATATGCGAATGTGTCTGAGGGCGTGTAGGGGTCACTCTCACTGTATGGCACAATGATGCTGAGATCTGGTAATTCGTGTACTGATGGACTGATAATGACCATATATCAGACATAACACCACTATTCAACTAGAATGACCCGTACACAAACATAGACACATGCAAGAATATATACTATGTTTATACACTTATAAATCAGGCTAAATAAGAAATATAAATGAAAACGAAGGTCAGACTAGTTGCCACCCACATAATCAAATGAAAACCCAGGATATATATATATATATATATATATATATATATATATATATATATATATATATTTATATATATGTAGTTACCAATGGCCGTTTATTTCGAGGCTACTTAAGATCACTTTATATATATATACACTGATGTTTAGTAATCTCGAAATAAACGGCCATTTCACACCTGTTTTTCTTCCTAATAAAAAATATACTGTATTATGTTTGAAGGCAATGGGACAGACATTCCATTATCTTTACCAAATATATAGTGGTTATGATACCGGCTCCTACTGATGAGTCGCCAGTAAGCACGAAACGAATGTGCATGAGATTATACTTTCCGTTCATGCTGCCTTTGGTTTATCCTTCTGGTCACAACTGAACTAATTTGTTACTCGGTTCGCAAAACCTAATACATACAAGCAGTTTCCAAAATGAACAAATTTTGTTTATATAGGTAGATATATTGAGTAAATTATATATAAACATTGTTTATTCTATTCACACTATATCTCCATATATTTGCGATAAACAATTACGTTTAATTTTTTCGTAATTAAATGTGATGTCGGTATAAACAAAATATTGAGTAAGATTGCAAATACAATAGACCAACTACACTAAATCCGTCCTGAATTGACCCTCTTCAGCTGTAGCCAGAATTATCGCGTACCGGAAAATTTGGCTCTGAGTCAAGAAAATTTCCTCCCGCACCAATTAAGTCGCACGATTCAAGCAACTTTTAGTTTACCTTAACAACTTAAGCGTTGCGTTACCATAAAGTTGGTCTCAATAAGTATTGCAGTAGATTTTACGTCACCTGAACACACCGGAAAGGAAGACTGGCAAGGAACAGATGAGTATAACTATTAATTTAACCAAGTTTGCGATCCTGATATAAACACCTGACCCATTATATACATAAATTTTCAGTAAAACTAAGTATTGTATTGTGTAGAACGGTTTAGTCTTTATCGGTTATTCATCACGTACTGTCTGGTAATTACCGCGGACAGGGTTCGAACCTGGGCATGTCTGCTTCGGAATCATAAACACAAAATTAAATGTAATGGGAACCTATGTTAGTTCAACATTCAGCCGGCCTCGTCGTTCAAGCAATCAAAGACAAAATCTAAACACAAATTTGATCAATACAGTGTCTCTGTAAGGATGATTGCCCTTCTTGGCTGGAATTTCTTCTCTCTGGTTGCCGATGTTATCAATCGATGGGTCGAAACTACCTATCTTTGCGGAATAACTTAATTAGACGATATCTCCTATCCTAAAAATTGTTCATGGCCCGTTAATCTGCTTCAAGACTAACAATCCCACTCTAACTCACATGTTTCAAGTTCTTTGTACTATCCCTTATATCAAACGATAGCGAATTTTTCCCCTCTCATTCTAGCCTCCTCTTACACCAACGAATAGATTTCTTCCAGATTTTTAAAGCGAGTCTTACATCACAGCTAGAATTATCGGGAAAGCCTACTCCTGGCTAACCTACTTCCGCTATGGTTTCTTTTGTTTATAAGTTCACAACTAGCCTATCACTGTTAAACTTCGCTCACCCAAGTCACCACTATGCCACACGCCATAGCAACTCTTCAAACCAATCCAACAACATTCCGATTATATTTAATAAAATTTAACTCTTTTCCAAAGCCACAAGTGTATTCAACGCTCTTCACGCGTAAATAAAGCTCCTATCCCAGCGCGAATTTAAAAGGCGGCTCACAATAACTTCTTTAACAAATTCCTATGCAAGATGTCTGATTGGAAGCGAAAATGGTTCTTCCTTAACCCATAAAAATTCTTTTTATCCCTAGGCTCTTATTCAGTTTCAGAGCGTGATGCCTCTTCTGGCTAGCCTCTTCATTCAACTATTTGCCTCTGATTCTCAAATTCAAATAAGGACTCATCGATACCATTTCTATTCTCATTTTAATTCTACCGCATCCAAAAATTGATTACCGTGCCCCAATTTGCTCTAATATATCTCTTCTTATTGTTTCAGCAAAAACTCGGAAACTCGAAAAGCTTGCTGGACCATCTGGTATCCATCGAACGCTGGTTCCTCTAAGCTTACCTTAAGCCGTAACCTCACTCAACTGAAGTCAGTGATCCCTGCACGCGACACTGACGTGGGACTCTACTAACTCAGAATCAAATTCGTCTGTCCGACACGTACAAATCCCGCATTAATACTCGGACTTTTCACGATCTGTACCATTGCTGATCACCAAGAGGTCCTACCGACTGTGTATCCAGTTAGTATTCAGAACATCATCCATAAATTATCTTTAGCACTAGACACGCCCTATATAACATAAATAAGAACGCAGATGGAATAACTAGGATCAATTGAAATGTAGTTCACCATATTACCACAGGTTAACTTGCTATAGTAATACAAAAGAAATCATGAAAATGAAAACATACATGTATACAAACATACGTAACACAACAGACACACACAGAGACAATTATAAGCACATATACACACGCACGTACATACGCCTGCTTACTTTCATACATACAAACGAGGCTCAGAAACCCTCAAGTTGAGCTCCAGTACAGACTGGAGCCATATTATTGAAAGATCAATGCATCTCCACTGCACCAACCGGTAACTGACGAATACAGCTGAAGGACTTAAACTGTGCGTACAGTATCAAATTTCGCTGCAGTATCGCCAATTGCCATTGCCTGGTTATCAGTGAAATTATTTCAAGTTTTGGCAGAAAATAATGCATGTTATCGGTTTAACCGCCGGGAGTATTATTGTTTGCCTCGTGATGGGATAGTGAGCACCGTTTGTAAGACTGGCTAGGGTCGGCCGTGTTTAAAGGAAATTCCATCAGTAATACATTTCTTTAAATCAAGCTCGCAAACTTGATTTAAAGAATTGTTACCACCACCCGCGCAAACAATTATTGTTAAATTGTAAAATACATTTGTAACGCGCCGTGAGTGAGAGGGGACGGGTAACAGAAAAATGATTAAATTTATCCTTATCGATTAGATTTGTTGTTTAAATATTTTTAAAAATTTACCTCTTTTTTATGAGACAGAATTATGTACAGTGTTAAATTTATATAATAAATAAGATAGAGATCTGATTGATCAAGCTGGAACAATTGACTGTCAATTGGTGTACAAGAGCCTTTAGTGTCATTGTGAAATAAACAGTAGACTCGTTTCAATGCGAATGTTGTCAATTTTTTCTATTGGATCTTATTGCACTGTAAGTTAACAATAGTTCCGCAATGATTTATTGCGCCACTACATTTGGTCGCCGCGGAAAGTCGCCTTTAGGCTTACTCTAGGCCAAATGCAAGCATGGCAAACAAACACAAAGCAAACGGTGCACCAAGTAATCGGCGACCATGTACGAGGTAACCGGGCAGTATAGCCCACTAATATTCCGTCGCAGCGTTTAGATTTCATAACCAAGTAAGCCCAGACCGATACGTTAGACTATGTATTTGGCATAGGGGTTCAATCTCAAAAGACTATGCATAATTTGTATCATCACGAAAAGCGTCGAAACAGAGAGGAAGTAGTAGATTAGATGCTACGCAACAGCAAACGGATGTTAGCATTGTTGTGTGGCTCGCCATACAGAAGAAAAAGCAGTGCCTCATTTCTTTCTAGATAAATTATTCTTAAATGCATATTACAAAGAAGAAAGCGCTCAAAACAAAGTAGATGAAAATTCGAGAATTTCAACAATCCAACATTGACGAACGGCAAATGAGGTTACGTTCTCATTGCCCCTACTAAGAAGTCTAAAACGACAACTGAACGGCTGCAGGTCTATGTTTGTTTGACCAATCAGACTACGGACGTCTGGAAAAGAAACGCCATGAACAGTAGTCACAACAGCATAGAAGATTTGCCGCGGCTAAAGCACCGACTCTACATTGTGCCGGGGCACAAAAGCCACCCAGCTGACGCACATTAAAAAGCTAAAGTTATTCTTTTGCGACACCGGTGAATAGGCTGCCACAGTAGTGAGGATAACTAAGCTACAGGCATGAAATGTGCAGACAGTTAATTCAATGTAGTTCAGCTGCATAAACAGAATCTATGTAAAGCGTGCCAAAATTTGACTGATTGGTTGTTCATCGCCATGTTCGGCTTCCAGAATCATGTCCTCTGTTCCCAGAACTACCACCACCACCACCACGTCTACCATCATAGTAGCCGGATCCACTCGGCCATTTGTTATTGCCCCCATTACCACCAGTACTACTGTTACCATACCGATTGTGATGCTGGTTATGCGGGTGGTGATGAGGCGGACGATGTGGATGATGGGAATGATATGGACGCTTGATGCCTTGAAGGAGATGGAGATCTTTGCGCGATTGAAGATTGACGTGGCGAAACGACGCTGTAGGACTGACGATCACTATATTTCGCGGGTGAGCCGGTACGTGGCTCATGAGAAAATTTCTGCTGATGCTTATAGCTAGAACCGACAGACTGGGAAGACGATACAGCATACTGACTTTTATCCTGCTGACAGCTGCTCTCCTCTGCATCTTCCTTCTCATAGATGTTAAGGGACAAACGATTAACATGGGAATGCATCGCTATCGCGTTCGATTCCTGGTCTTTTTGCTCCGGATGGCTTTGTTCAGCATCTGATGGAGAAGACTGATTAGTATTTTTCTGCATTGGCGAATTGCGTACATCAGATGTTTGTAGGCGTTTATCTGAGGCCTGACCACTGGACGGACCATCCATAGCTGAAATGTCACCACTGGTCTCTAACTCATGACGATTTCGCTCAATCGATGGTGAAGAGGAAGACAATCGCGAAGGGGAAGATGCATGTATGGTTTCAACTTCGCATTCCATTTTATCTGAGCATAAAGGACTTCCCGATCGTGCCCTCGCGGAAGTTCGAGCCATGTTAGTTGAATCAGACAATCTTTGCATATCATTTGGTTGACAACTATTCTTTATTTGACAAGAAATTGATGGGGAAGTGATTGGCAATTGTAAGGAGGATTTTGGGAGAGCAGAATTTTCTTCAATATCCTCGATAATTTGAGTATCACCACCCGGACACGTTTCAGGATCCGCCAGCTGTCTAATCATAGGTGAGCTTAACTGTGTATCTGAGTTATCTCGCGGTTCACATGGGCCAAATGTTATAAACCTAGGTGATGAATTACCACTTCGAACCTTGTCGACTACATCATCATGTTTGGTGGTTGAGTCATCACGGGCACTGGAACCACGTACATCCGGACTTCGTGAACGACAACTTTTCACCTTTTCCGAATCACCTTTATACGTCTCTACATTCGACACTCACTTGGCAATGAGCTGGAGTATTCGCTGCGCCTGTGTCCTGGCAAAGGCTATACGCTGCTATAGGTTTCGTTGTATTTATACAATTTTGTATTTCACGAGTATCCAAAGAAGCTCTGTAGGAGGTATCAAGACAGGTATCCTTGCTATTTATCACTTCGTTTGGTTCTTTGGCATTTGTGAGCTGAGTAACCAACCCAGCCGGAGCTGCTGCACTTACAGTATGTGAAATAACGTTGTCACTTTCAGCCTCTGACTTAGCCTCTTTTCGTCGATCAGTTTCCAAATGGGACCTAGTTTCTGATAAAAGTGTACTTGGTAGACATTCAGGCGACAACGATTCCAAATGGTTTACTTCTAGTCCAATGCTTTCTGAGGTATCTTCCAAACGTGGTTTCTTACCATCTACACTGCAATTGACAAATTTTGCAGCATCAACATGAACACCATTTGATATTGCATCAGCTAAATTAGACTCAATAGCACGCTTTCTCGCGTTTCCGACAATGCTACTACTAATTGAACTAATATCGGTCGCTGGCACTTCTTTCTGATTCGCGATATTATCACCAGATTGTTTCACAATAACTTTGGACAATGATGTATTATCTTTCTGCATTGAAGTAGGACACACATCACGCGATGCTGGTGAATTTCCTCGAGGTTTCTGACCGCCTTCCTTCCGGTACAACACAAAGTCCACTTTCACTCTTCGAAGTGTACGGACGCACTTGAAGTAAGCGATACTGAAGAACACGTCAACTTTGCCATTACTTTCTTCATCAGCACCTGAAGGCTGCTTTTTCTTCATTTTGACTAGGCATCAAGGATTCATTGGACATGTCTATGTCGCTGCACGGTTTGAGAGGAATTTAAGCTATAGCACTAATTGTGAATGAATGCAGAGGATCACCAGCTACTTACAGAAGTGATGCTAGGGTTTGAAACCTCACTTCAAGAGCAACAGCATTAGCATGCATACATCTGCTCCATGCTGGCTCGCCAGGTGTTACAGAGTGAATGGAGATGAACTCTTTAGTCGCTAGAGTTCATAAACATGAAGCCGTTCTGGTCGTTCATTATTGCTTCTGGTTGAGTTACCTTGCTTGCATTCGACTCTTGACTGGTTATTCTCGGTTTTTTCTCTCGTTTCCGCCAGAATCACAAACAGATTCGTTGCTCAATACATCGCCGGGCACATGTGAAGCTAGCTTACCAATGCTTGTTGGAACAGTGGCACACGAGTCAAGGGAGAGATCTAACGGAATTAGTTTTACTATTTAATGAATGACAATCGGAAGTGTCCCTCCTGTCTAATTCATTTGTGGATATGATTTCCACAACTTCGCGTTCACTTCTTTCGCCGGACATGTCAGTATTAAGCTTTTCCGCACCTAGTGAGGTGACGTCTTCCTCTTCAACGTCGAGTGAAATATGCCTATGATCTTTTAAACTGGATGTTGGGAAATCGTGTTTTGCATCATAAAGCTCATCACCGGCCGGTATTAATTTGAGATTGTTATCAGTTTCATCTTTACAAACGGTTGTGTCAGTTAAAATTTCAGGAACTGTCAATACCTCTGGCTGGAGAATAAATGAAACGGGTCCAACGCGGCCAATTTCATCACGGCATGATCAAGAGGTGAGTCTAGCATTGGCAGTATCAGTGTTGCCAATATGAAGCTTACTGATGATATTCGGCGCATCCGACAGCACCAGGCTATGCGCCGTAATGCTGTCTTCTCCAGCGGATGCTGGATTTATGGTGCCTTCGCCTGATGGGGATGGTGAACAAGCCAGTGGCACAACAAGCAAAGTACCCACAGCGGAAAACTGACCACTGGTGCTGCCATTCGTAGATGAACGGTCGGAAACTGATGATATTGGTGATAACAAGCCTTCGTGGAGAGTAGTGCAGTAGCCTGACCAACCATCGGTTGCGGCAAATGATCGGATTGAAATGATGCTTCTCATTGCATCTCCTTGAAGATAACCTAGTGTCCAAATGATGCTCGGTCGAAGAGTCAAGCGGAGTAGACCAAGTTCGCTCTCTCGCTCTCGATAATTGACTCGATCTTGGCAAACCCGATGAAAAGCTGGATTGCTCGGTTCAAAGAGACTACTTGTTGCTTGGATCAATGGCATCATTATCAGTTCGACATCTGACTACCATTAAGCTCGTTAATTTGCAGGTCAACTCCCTGGAACGCTAGAATGCCGTTAGGTGAGACTTGAAGTGGTTGAGACTTTGTAAAATTTGCATCTTCAGCATCAACAGCGTGTCAAAGCCCACTGAAAGAGTTTTCAAGGGAATACCTGTTGATGTAGAATCCCTGAGGTCAGTTTGGTTGGTCGTAGCCACGGGTTGTGCAGCACGTCGCTGAGTTCTAATTGAGTTAGCAGGACTTTCCAAATGCATAAGCCGAAAAGTATCAGTCGTACGTTCGTCTCCATAACTACCCAGTCCTGATAGTAAAGAACTGGTTTCATTAGATGGCACAGATAGAGGCGTTGACAAGTTTTCATTGGACGATGAGGCTTTAGGTCTTGACATTTTGGAAGGCTTCTCACTAAGCTCAACAGCTAATTCAACAGTAGTTTTATCAGCAAGTCGTTTTCGAGCAAGGAATGCTGTCTGGTTTAATACTCTCCTTATTTAAAGTCAGACCAGAGGACAGTTCATCGGTTATCGCTTCGTTAGTAATACTAGTGGCATTATCGTTATCACCACTTTTAGTTCCACTACCTTGATATCCGGTATGGATAGTACTACCGAATCAATGCTACCTGAACACATTTCAGTGTCACTCAAAATCTTTGGTGTTTGGACAATGCTGCCTGCATTAATACTATCATTAACTTCACTTATACTACAACTTCTCCAGAATGCTGTCAGTGATGTTAGCGCAGGCCAGTATAATTAGCAGTAGCAGCGATTAATGCCAACAGAATCATCGATAACAGCGGAAACATTACATGACAAACTTGAATGTTGGCGACTGACTTTCGACGTCTTTTCGACGCGTTAAAGCCGTCTCATATTGTGCAACATCGGGAGTTGATGTTGGATTTAAACCAGTACCGTTATGCTCAACAGACGAGACGCTCTGCTCGCTCACAGTCACGACACCATCAATGTGCTTAGACACT